>VDFB02000017.1:174251502-174279183 GCA_007258455.2 Sequoia sempervirens
TCTAGAAGGCTTGTAAAATAAACTTAATGTTAAACTAGTGTTGTAACGTATCCCACACATTCACATTGGCTCTTGTGCCTTTCTAGGCTATGTGGACCACATTTTAGTGTTGTAAAGTGTATTCAATCACACTCTCACATTGAATTTTGTGTCTAAAGGATTAATTAAACTTTACATCATCACTAATAGGCCCCTTTTAACCCATATTATGCATCCCAAGGTTTAAATTAATCAAATAATTAACAAATTTGCAATTTAAACTTTATTTCCTTATCTCCTAACATCCTAGCTATTAAAATGGCCCCTCTGGGACCCATTTGCCATGCATGGAAAATCAGTCCCATCCAGGTGGGACCCATTTACAATGGGTGGCGAATGAGTCCCATTTGGCTCAATTTTGACCTTTGAGTGGGAAAAAAGTGAAATTTAAGTTTATTATTTCTTCATGTTAGCTTGTGATGAGGTATTAACAGAAAAAATAGGTGAAATTCATATAAATATAAGTCTTTTAACCCTAATTCACATCTCTTAACTCTTATCATTCATTCATCCACCAATCTTCCATCCCAAGTCAATCAACTTAGGGTTTTATCATTTGAAGTGATTAAAACATCAAATTTTTAGACCTTCAAGACTAGATTCTTCATGTTTTGCTATAGACTTTAAAGATCACACATCATGGCAAGGTAATCAACTCCATTATTGCATGTTTCATTATATTATTTTATAATTTTGTTTTAATTACCTAAAAAGGGTTTGACCAAGGAAAACCCCCATACCCAAATGAAACATAGATTTTTGGGTCCCTATGGACTACTCTTGCACTTCTAGGGTTTTTCACCTAAAAGGAGAGAGATAGGGCCAAAAATGCTAATGATTCATTCGAATTAGGATGTGTGTGATGTGATGTGATGTAAACAAAGTTAACTAAATGCAATTGATTAATCTATGCAACTGAAAAATGAATGCAAAAGTGTAATTACAACTATGTTTGAAAACACATTGTGATATGCAAAGAACTATGTAAATGAAGAAATTATGCAGAACAAAAAGAGATGGGATGAAACAGAGTGCACTTGGGAAAAATGTGATGAATGTTTTGAATGCTAATGAAATTTACCTATTTTTCACAGTGGGACTCATTTGCCCAGGGTGGCGAATCAGTCCACCTACTCGTGAAAAACTGCTAAGACCTATTTTTTGTCTGTCGGGATCTGAAATCTTACAAAACTCAAGTTTCCAATCCTAAGATGGGACTCATTTTCCATAGCTGGTGAATCATTCCTCCCCCAAATTCCTAAAAAAATTAGAGAGAATTTTGCAACACCAGATCTGAGAATGTTTTCTTGTCGAGTTGTTGAAGTCAAATCTATAGAAAATAGACAAATAAGTCTCTCCAAGATTTATTTTGACTCAAGTTGACTTGAAAATAATTCTTCAACACCTACTAGCCTATCAAATCTACAAACAAACAAGCAAAAGGGGAAAAATGATTAGGGGTTAGTGAATAGGGGTTTGCAAAACCCTTGAGAATATAATGAAATGAAAGAGAAAGATAAACTAATAACATGCAAGTGCTATCAACTTACCTAACTCTTGATAATGCAAGTCTGAAGTAATGTCAATGGCTACTTCAAAGTGCTTGAATAGCGCTTGAATTGTTGATGTAAAATGCTTGAATGCTTGAATATGATATGTGAATGTTGGAAGATTGTAGGAGAATCTAAAATGAGGTGAGAAACACTTATTTATACAATTCTTGTGCCTTAGTATCTATTCATATCTCATCATTGGCCGACATCAATTGATTTTAAATAAAATCCCAAAAGAAATTTGAAATATTTTGAATTTGGGGCCAAAAGTGACTCATTTACCACCAATAGTGAATGGGTCCCACCTAGGACCTAAAAACAAGTGTTGGGAAAAAAATTGTGTTATATGTTATTTGTTGGGATAATATGCAAAGATACACTTAATTAAAACTTATGAAGACACAAAGAGACAAAATAAAGCATGAGAATGGTGTAAATAGTGAAAATATGCCTAGAAGAGCATGAAAGCCTCTTACAAGACATTACAACACTTTAAAATAGGGCTTTCTAATGAGTGAAAAGGTAGTTTTTAGGTGAATTGCATTAAATAGAGTCTAGAAGAATGTAGAAATTTCTTACAACAGTTCACAACATCTTCAGAAGGCATTGTTCTTTGAGTTTTAAAACCTAAATAAGCATGTTCAAGCCATGATACAACATAAAATCAAAGAAGCATAGTTCCAACACCATGAAACAAGACCTAAAAGGCCATGAAAATGACAAGGGACCATTTTTCTATGGCACATTTAGCCCCCACTTTAGTGAGAGGATAAAATTGCTTTAAAATCACACTAAAGTAGCCATGAACACTGAGGGGAGGGTTCAAATGCAGTTACGTTAGGAATATGGAATACAAAAATCAAGAGGGATTATCAAGCCCCCAGGATGAAGATCCCATGGAAAACTACACATAAGAACAAAGGAAAAAACAAGTGTTTAAATGAATTGGATGAAGCTTCAATCGTCAATCCAACTAGCTATGAAAAGAGATATAGGCTGATGCTTTGAAAAAGAGAATGTGAACTCACTCAGGGGCCAAAAAACATCAGGCTATCTATAAGGTGAGAAGGCCCAACTGTATACTCACTATGGGGCCATAGAACTAGTTTTCCGTAGGGTGAGAAATCCCAAAAAGGTAAGATACATATGCTAGTTGGTATGCACTCAGAAAACACAAAGGTGGCTATGGGGAAAATTCATTCCACTAGGTGGGCTTCCCACTCAACCATGTCAAAGTTATGCCCATTAATAACTTTAACAAGGTGCCACAAAGCAAAATAAATATTTGTGAACAAAAAGGAAGGGTACCACAATCATGCAAGTTGTGTTGTGCAAGGTGGAAAAAAGGAATGCAAAATGTAAAATGAAAAAAGTGTAAAATGTAAAATGTTCAAAGGAGTCTTGTTTAGTTTATGCAAGGTTAGTCACTTAGGGAACATTGTGTCTAATGTATCCAAGAGAGGAATAATCAAAGGATAATATATTCACAACTTAGGGGATGCATTGCATCAAATCATACCACTAAGGGGAATGTAATATGTTGAGATAGATCACAATTATGAAGGACATCACACCCAATGTCATCCAAAAAGTGACAAATGCATCATGCAAATGACAAGGCTGAACTAGGAACCAAGAATGCAAATAAATTGATGGTAATGTATTCCCCCCACTTTCAAGGAATTGCTACACATCGTTCTATGAGAAATTACTTCAAAGTAGAGAAAAAAAAGAAAATGCAAAAAGAAAATAAGACATAAGAGCCAACTTGGAAAGCCTTATACCAAGTCATATGTTTTGAAGTTAGGTCACGTCATGTCAAGGAAAAAAAAAGGGGGATTTTCCCCCCAGAAAAGAAAGCACACCAAACACATAAGGGATCTATGGATTTGGGGTGAGTAGGTTCATTGCTGCAATGTTTTTATATGAAAGAGCTCGGAACAGTCATCATTCCCTAAAGCACATAGAATTGGAAGAATGATACAAAGAGAGCAAAAAAAAGGAAGAAGAAAGTCCATTTTGAGTCAACACATGGAAGACACATTGTGGTCTCGATGCTTTACATCATCCCCAAAAGGAAAACACAAGTGAAAATAAAACGAAAAAGGAAAAATAAAATTAAAAAGCTTTTGGGTCAACATGAAGGAGACATTTCGGTCTCAATGCCTTGCGTCATCCCCAAAAGGAGAACACAAAACAAAAAGAAAAAGGGTACAGACCTTGTGGGTCAACATGGAAGAGACATAGGGCATCTCTACACTTTGTGGCATCCCCAAAAGGAAAACACAAAACAAAAAGAGAAAAAGACAAGGACCATTTAAGTCAACATGGAAGAGACATAGGGCATCTCTATGCTTTGTGTCATCCCCAAAAGGAAAAAAAGAAAGAAGAGAAAATGACAAGGATCAACAAATAGAAGAATAGAGGTATTAATAGAAGTGTACAAAGAGAGAGAACATCAAACACAATATGAGGGAACATGATACACACATAAAAATAAAATAAAAAGAGAAAAGTAAAAATGCTAGTTAGGAAAATTCAAATCAACCATCAAACAGGTCATCCACCTCCCAATCACATTCAGTGTAATGCAAGGGTGGTTGAATTTCCAAAGGAATAATTAGAAGCACCGAACCAAGGGTCATATTAGGTTCTTCACTTGGTGGAGAGGATGTATCATTTAAGCTCATTGTGGATGAAAATAAAAAATTTAAATCATTATGTGCTTCTTCATCGATTTTGGTAATCTCCATGTCGTCATCACCATAATCATCATCATCATCAAGGTTAATGAAAATAGGAGGATGAAGGGTGATTTCTAAAGATAGATGTATTAAAAGTTGAGGTTGTTGGATTGGTTCAATTTTCTATGATTGTTGCACTAGATTGTCTTTTGGCAGGTCAAGGGAAGGAGGGTGGTCATCTATTACTTCTATTAAAGTTGAAGGTTAATTTTCTTTGTCTTCTTCTATGCGAGATTGATGAGCAAGGAGACGACAACTACACATATGCTCCCTATCATTGCGGTTTCGTTTAATTCTATTTTGGAGTTGTTGAGGTGTAAGATTAGATAGAGTCATCATAAGTTCTACTACTTCCAAAGAGGAAAGAATAGAAGAAATAGAAGAGGATGGATCAACCACTTTCTCTTTTGCTTTGGAAACTTGTTTAAGGCAGGGAGGTTGAGCGGGCATTGTTTCATATTCCCTCGGTCATTTAAACGATGGTGGGGAAATCTCAAGTGGTGATTGTTCAGGAGGTTGTATGGGTTGCTCAATGTCAAACTCAGGTTGAAGCATGGTTTCATCTATGATAGGGGGTGCGGAAGTGGGTGAGGATGAGTGAAAAAGAGATAATTTGGCCATCTTTTTGGCTTTAAAAATTTCATAAGCTATGACAAATAAATCCTTGCGAGGGGTGATGGGTTCCATAGGTGTAGGCCAAAAGGCTTCTAATGAGAAGTTACCTTTGGAAGATAAAGGATGAAATCCACTATGGTGTATGGTGACTATCTTCTTGTCATGTGGAAACTTCAAGCACTTATGAACAACTGATGGGACCGCTTTCATTGAGTGAAGCCAAGGGAGGCCTAGCTGTAAATGAAATTGGTCAGATTGTGGAATAATTGAGAATGTTACTTCCAAAGTTTTAGGTCCTATTTGTAAGGGTAGCATGATCAATCCAATCATAGGGCATGTGAAACCATTATGTGTTTTAATCGATGCAGTGGGTTTATTGTAATCATCTTGATATAATTCGTGTAATACCAAAAACTCTTTTGTGATCACATTCTCACCATAAGAGGGATCTACTAATATCCCATTAGTGGGCTTATTATAGATTCAACCAGCTATGTAGAGAGGACCATCAGGAAGCTTTTTTAGTATGTTTTTAGAAGAAAAATAATATCAAGCGATTTTGTGGTTTGGCCCTTACGAGGGATCTAATGTCTGTCATAGCCACAAGAATATCCATAAGACTAGCTTGGGTAATAATAGGAGTTGTATCATGTTGTTCATTCTTGGTATCAACAATCATTACATCAGGCTTTGAAGGTTCACTAGCCTTGACAAACGAGGTAGTATGTTTCAACATAGGATTGGTGAAAATTTGTAAATTTTGGTTAGGGGGTGCAACAGACTTATTGCCTTGATGATTAACACTCGCGTGGTCAATTCACCCATATCAATGAGGTCTTGAAATAAATGTTTAAGATGCTTACAATGTTCGGTGTTGTGGCCATTTTGACGATGAAAGTGACAATAAGCATTATGTTTGAATGTAGGTGGTAATGGCTGATTTGGATCAAGTGGTCGAACAGGTCGAAAAGTGAGCTTGCATTTTTGGATTAATTGGTTCATTGTTTGATGGAGAGTATCAGGTAAAGGAGTTAAATTTCTGTTCGAATCTCCATAATGATAAGGCACAACTGTCCTAACAATGGCCACTTGATTTGGAATGGTTTGGGTTGGTTGTGGTTGAGGTTTAGGAGGCAGATTGAATTGTAAAAAGCTTCTATTAGGTTTGCAAAAGTTTTGTGTGTTATTTTGGTTTTGATTGGTGTTTTTGAGTTTGTCAATTTGGTTGTAAGTGGATTTTGAATCATGGCTTGAAACTGAATTTTGGTAGTCACATAATGTTGTACATAAATGCATGAATGAAGGGAATTTCATCATGCTAAGTTTATCCTAAAGGTTGGTCTACAAATTTTCGATAAACATCTTCTACTGATGTGCATCGAGAATTTTGACATCAATTTGAACATATAAGGATTGGTAACGCGAGATGAAATCTATCACTTTTTAATCCGTGTTTTGTCTACATCTCATAAGGGCGACCATTGTCTTTTTAGGTATCATGTGCACTTGAAAGTTACTAATGAAAGCATCCACCAAGTCATTGAATGAATGGATAGAATGATTAAGCAAGTTGGAAAATCATTGTAAGGCAGTGTCCTTCAAAGACCTTGGAAATTTTTTTGCTAAAAGTTTATCTTCAAGGACAAAGTCACTACACAAAGCGATATAGGCATTAACATGATTGATAAGATCTCCTTTTCCTCCATATTTCTCAAACCGAGGAATTTCTATCCCTTGTGGCATTGGGGTACATAATATTTCTAAGGATAATGGACTAATACAGATATGATATGTTGTTGGAGTAAATTGACCTTGATTGATGTTGGAAGGTTGATTTTGCATAGATGAAATGGTAGTGAGAATCTATTTAAGAAGAGGATCAGGGTATGTGGGTTGAGGTGGAAGAGAAAATGGTGATGGAATGTAAGTGATGTTGGGAGAAGTGAAAGGAATGCTAAGAGGTGTGAAAGTGGTAGAAGGGACTTGTGATGCCACAAAGGAAGTAGGAATGCTAGTGGAAATCGACAAAGAAGTAGCTTGATGCATAGTTGTATGGACTTGTGGATTCGTATAAGTTGGGATGGAAGTAATGGTTGAAGGAGGAGTAACTTGAGGTGCTCCTTGGATTACAGGAATAGTTGCAGATTGAATGTTTGAAGAGGAATGTTTATTGTAAATCTCAAAAAAATTCTTCATCACTTGCAAGCCATCATCACTTTCAATAAAATGATGAAGATTCTCAATGGCAAGTATGGCAGTTGTAGAAATTTTTTCAAGTGACAAATCTTGTTGTAAATGTGCAAAGTCCTCCTGAATATTAATGAGTTTTTCCTTGAGAGAGGGAATTGGTTTGGTTGTCAACATGCATGGGATGGAAAGGTGAAGGCATGGAAGTGGTATTGTTAGGGCCTAATGCACCATTGTCCATACTAGGAGTAGGAGCTCATGAGATCCCAAGGTCGACAACAAAAGTGCTATCACGGGATGCCATGATTCTAGAACTTCGTCTCACTAAAGTATTATCAATAGGGCACCAAACACACATGCAAGTACCACAAAGGAGGGGTGAAGGCCAATGCAAGCTAATCTAAAAGGTCTAAAATTCAAATAATATAAAATATGATAAATGTAATAGAGAGCTAACTACAGAAAATAGAAATGCAAAGAAATGGCAGAAAAATGCTAAAAATGTTGTTTAACAAGTGCAGAGGGATTGGTTTGCCGTAGGTGGCGAATGAGTTTCAGTATGAAGTTTTTTTAGTGTTTTTCAAAAATTTGAAGATGATTTAAATGCTCTAATATATGAAATTTTCAAATGTAGAATGTAGATTTTGATTTTTTTCAATTGAATGTAATGTTAAAATGAAATCTAAATGAAATTTTCACTAATGCAAGATGAAAAGTCCTAGAATGCTATAACAAATCAATATCTTAATTGAATGCTAATGAAAATGGAAATTAAGATGCAATATATGAATGCAATTAGAAATTCATAGTGTTCAAAAGTCGGGTTCACTAAAATGAAACATAGCTTTTTGGGTCCCTATGGACAACTCTTGCACTTCTAGGGTTTTTCACCTAAAAGGAGAGAGATAGGGCCAAAAATGCTAATGATTCATTCAAATTAGGATGTGTGTGATGTGATGTTATGTAAAAAAAGTTAACTAAATCCAATTGATTAATCTATCTGACTAAAAATGAATGTAAAAGTGTAATCACAACTATGTTTGAAAACACATTATGATATGCAAACAACTATGTAAATGAAGAAATTATGCAGAACAGAAAGAGATGAGATGAAAGAAAGTGCACCTAGGAAAAATGTGATGATTCTAGAATTTTTTGAATGTTGATGAAATTCACTAATTTTTCACAGTGGGATTTATTTTCCTAAGGTGGCGAATCAGTCCACCTACCGGTGAAAAATTGTCGAGAGCTATTTTTTGTCTTTTAGGAACTAAAATCCGACAAAACTCAAGTTTCTAGTCCTAAGGTGGGACTCATTCACCATAGGTGGTGAATCAGTCCTCCCACAAATTCCCAAAAAATTAGGAGACAATTCTACAACACCAGATCTAAGAATGTTTGCTTGTCAGGTTGTCGAAGTCAAATCTACAGAAAACAGACAAATAAGTCTCTCCAAGCTTGATTTTGACTCAAGTTGACTTGAAGCACCTAGTTGACTTAAAAATCATTCTTCAACACCTAATAACCTATCAAATCTGTAAACAAAGAGTTGCAAAAAAACAAGTAAAAGGGGAAAAATGATTTGGAGTTAGTGAATAGGGGTTTGCCTTGGTCAAACCCCAATTTTGGTAATCAAAACCTTCAGAAGATAATGAAATGAAAGAGAAAGATAAACTAATAACATGCAAGTGCTATCAATTTACCTAGCTCTTGATAATGCAAGTCTGAAGTAATGTGAATGGCTACTTCAAAGTGCTTGAATAGTGCTTGAATTGTTGATGTAAAATTCTTAAATGCTTGAATATGATATGTGAATGTTGGAAGTGTTGGAACTATTAAATTTTGATGTTTTTACATATTGATCATGCTCATGAATCTCCATATTTTCACCATATTTTTCCCATAAAATCATCTATGTCTGCATTTTTCACATTCTTGTTCATATCGGCTTGTGATGGTTAGGGGTTTCCCGATCCATATTGTATTTATGCTTGTATGAGTCTCTATTGCCTATTGAAAAGACTCATTTGGTGTCACAATGATTGAGGTTTACATGCAGGCAGCTTTCGAAATGACAGTTTCATTTTTTTAGTGAGAGGAGGATACCTATTGGCAGGATTTTTTGGTCGTTGGGGTAGTGTCTTATCGAATTTGAAATGTCTCCTTGACTAATACATGTGGAGGTTCATCAGCAAAAGTTGAGTTATCGGCATTGTTTCTTGGTGAATGTCTTTAGTCTCACTGACGGTGTGCGAAAAGAATATATCAACAGGAGTTGGTGATATTCGGGATGATGTCCTAATGATTTTGATGGGTCTTGTCGATTATGTGTTTCTTTAAAAAGGGGTTATCGGGAGGGGTCTTACCAAAAAATTCATTAAGGATTCACTTCAACCTGACATGTTGCTTTTGGTACAAATTCAGCAATTTCATTTTGTCACACCAACCGGCAACTCAAAAAATATCTCGGTGAGAGATAAAGTTATCAAAATAAGGTCTCAACGAGTGACCTTTGGTCTCGCCGACATACATATGGAGTTTCTATCAAAAGACCTTTCAGTGAGACTAATGTGACTTCAGAGTGAGTCGTAGTGAATGCAGGTGGGTCTCACCAATGAAACACAATGGGGGACTTTGTCGGCATGAAGATTGATTTGTCACAGTGACACACCAGATGAATAAAGGGCTTTCAGTGTGACTCAATGATCTCTTTGGGACCTCTCCCTGATTTTGAATTGTCTTGGCGAATGCGAATGGGAGTTGCTTCTCGGCAAGAGTTTTCTCTTGTCTCACCAACTCAGGATGTATGAAGGAACATCTCGGGGAAACATAAAGTGATCTATATGAGGTCTTCTTGACATTACAGAGCTACAGCGAAGCGATTGGAACAAATATGATAGAAAGGTGACTCTCGGTGAGACATAGGGCGATTCGTGGAATATCTCCCTGACTCCATAGGTCACAGGGAAAGTGAATAAGAACACAGGATGACAGTGATATAATTTCCCTCGGCATACTCACAGAGATGTTACAGCGAATGATTAACAAAGACTTAAGCATTATGGGCCGACATGGGATTTGCCCGATTGTAATGGTTGGCCAACATGGAATTTCAAAACTATGTGTTTGTTTAGATGCTTTTGTATAAATATGTATTCCCGATTGTAAATGAAACATCAGATTTTAGATTAGATACAGTAGGTAGAGATGCATGTAGTAGAATAAATTTCTCAGATTAGAGGCTATGTTGCATGTTTTCAAATGGTGATTTCAATGAAAGCCAATTAATGTGGCAGGTTATTTCTGGTGTCAATTGTCTGTTGAGTTTATTGAAAAGTATTGCTAAGCTATCTCCATGATTGATTCTTTCTGGTTGTTTAAATTCATGTAAAAAGTTTACTTTCAGTTTATCAGTGCACATTTGCTATATCTGTGTGATTAATTGATTGGTTCTTTCAAGGAGAGATTATATTCTTTTGGTTGATCACAGTAATTAGGTAGATTCATTTGGAATAATAAATTAGAGCTTAGTAGTCACAATCTTGCATGTTTATACAAGTATAAATAGAACATATGCCAACAATTTGAGTTACAGCCAGAATAAGTTGCCCACTTCTATTTCATTCGACTCTGCATACCCAATAAGGCACTGTTTATTACACTTCATCATTTGGATTCATTCAATTTCTTTACATCTCCTAATTTAGCATTTTAGGATTTAGATTAGAAGATTGCTATTGCTATTGCCATCAAGTTTGATTTCATTTGTTCACTTCCACCTGCATTTGTGGACAAATCACTATGCAAGAAGGAAAATCATAAGTCAAGTTTGCTTTATTTAGATAGGTACACCCGCCTAGGTATAGAAGCACTTGAAGAGTAGAAGGTTGAAAGCTTTTTGACCTTGTATGTTACCCTTAAGCATATCAAGAGATTGGCAGCCTCTTGAGGCATTCCACCTACATTTTTGAGAGCTAACAAATTGGTGAATCCGCTGGGGATAACATCAGAAAATTTAGTTGAAGACCATCATATACAGTCATTGAGGAAAAGGTTGAAATTTGAGAAGATTCAAAAAGAGTGATTCCACTGGGGAGAAGATCAAAGATAATCATTTTCCTACTTTTGGAAAAGTAGGTGGTGACTCTAAAAAAGCTTGATGAAGAATGGAATTTCTATATGGAATGAATGAATACACAAATGTAGGCAGGCATTGGTTTCCTCAAATGCCTGATAATATAATTGGAAATTCTCACAATGGAGGAAATGCATATCATGCACAATAGAATATATACTCACCACAACCACCTCATGGTCAATAGTATATGCCATAGTACCAGCATCAGTACCCACTTGGCGTTCCCCCTCATCAATACACAACAATGATCAAACAGTTTGATTTGGTAGGGATTCAATTATCCCCTGATCCAATGGATGGCAGTTGGAGAAGTCTTGTTCCAAAGTTTACAGGGAGTAATGCAATTACTATTGAGGAGCATTTGAGAATTTTCTATGCTTTCATCCAAGATTTGGATGTGCCATATGAAGATTTACACATCAGGCTATTCATGATATCACTTATTGAAGACGTCAGGGATTGGTTCAATAGTCTACCAACAGTCTTTATTGATTCTCTCCAAGGGTTTCAAGATCGATTCCTCGAGCAATACAGGAATACAAGTGCACTAGATGTTGCTCTTCATGAATTAATACGGATTCAGAAAGATCAAAATGACACAATTTATGATTTTAATCAGAGATTCAATGAGTTGCAGAATAAAATACCTCCTGGATCAAATTTTCCAGATTCTATAGCACTGAGTGTTTATTTGAATGCATTTGATCCTAAAACATGGTATGAACTAAGGAATAGATTCCCAAGAGATTTGGGTAAGGCTCAAAAGATGGCACAGACAATTGAAAACAATAGGAGGGCTGCAGGGATAATGGATAAAAGAGACAATCCTAAGATTCCTCAGCAAGGCAGCAATTATCAGTATAGACAGAAGAATACTTACAGAAATGAGAGGCTGAGGTTGCATGACATTCCTTATAATACAGACTGGAAGGATGAGAAACCTATAATAGCTAGGCCTAGAAACAAAGAAGCTCCTGATCCATTGACCAAGAAGGGAACCTATATGGTAAGTAACAATTACTTCTATGAATTTTGTGATAAGCCACATTCCCCAGATTATTGTTTTGTAGCCCAAAGAATGCAGGAAGAGGGAATGTTGATGGGAAACAATAGAGAAGATCACACAGTATATTTGACTTCAGTTACTTTTCACCATGTTGTGGAGAGGTACTCATCTTCGGAGGATGAAGGTTATCAGTATGATGTTTCAAATCAGAAATACAATGTCCATACGGCTGAACAACAGGTCCTTTCTGACTCTGAAGAAGCTTATACAGAGCCCCATTCTGTTGTTGTGCCTACTCAATGCAGTGTGAGGAGACTTGCTGAAGAAAAGATGGAGAGACTAACTATTGCTGCAGTTGAGGAAGAAAAGCATAAGTACTGGTTAAGAAATAGGACAATAAATGAGAAGGAAGTTAAAGAGTTGCGCAAAGAAATGCAAGAGATGGATCAAAAGGAAGAGAACAAAGGAGAAACATTGGAGTAGAAGAAAAGGATTAAGGCTGAAGGCTACTCTTTTGAATCCATTCAAGCATTATCCCAGGGGAAAAGGTATGAAGACCTTGGTGATATCACAGATGAGCAGTAGGACATTGATAAAATTATGCAGCTGATAGAAGATGAGACGTATGCAAGTAAGAATGACTCATATGTTAGCTTGCATGAGGAAGATGAAGGTGCAAGGTATCTCTCTTGCATAACATATTGTGACAGGGAAAGCAGTGCATGTTGTGAGGAATCCAGTGAATATTCAGATTCTGATGATGAACCTAAGGATTTTGATTTGCAATCAAGGGATTTTTCTACCTCTTATGAAGATCAGGGTGAAGAAGCAATGGGAAATGTTGATTTATTTGATAGTAAGTAGATAATATTTCCAACAGCAGTTGAAAGCTATGAAGATACAACTGATGAAGAAGAGGTTTGTACATTTGAAAATGGCTTCCGAACTTTTTCGAACCCACTGTACGATGAAGAGTTAAAAGAAGATCAGATGATGTTTTGTGGAGGTATGCCCATGAATGAACTTTAGGTATTTTCAAATCCACTTTATGAAAGAGAGGAGATAATTTTAGACAAGAAAAATGATGGAATAAATGACTGTGTTGATAATGTATCTGATTTCTCATTCTCTAATGATCTTGGATTTCTTTCTGATGATGACAAAAGTGAAGAATACAACTTTAGTGATGAAAATGTAGAGACTTGTTCACTTAGCTATGAATAGAATTTAGATTTGTTAACTGCTGAATGCCAGGGATGTGCACATGAAGGTGATCTTGAAGTTTTGTTTCCAGCTTACATTGTTTTGACAGTGAAAAATATTTGTGTAAAGATTCTTATGACTCCCAATGCATTCTGTGGAATGATGGTGAAACCTTTGGTGTTGATCACAAGTCTATGTTCATTCAAGATGAGGTATGTGATTTTGAAATTTTTAACTCATATGGAGAAGACTTTTATTTTCATGCTAAGGATGATAGAAGTTCAACTTTGATTGGTCCATATAAGCTTGATATTGAAGATATGTGTCATATTCAAGTATTGTTTCCAAATGATGATTTGAAGGAGGTGCAAAAGGTTTCAGATTTGCTTGTTCTAGACAGTGTTGATATGACTGAACTTTTTGTTTCTCAAGAAAAGAACTTTGATGATGAATTTTCAATACAGCTGAGAGATTGTTTCATAGTACACAACAGTGAGAAAGATAGTGAGAAATTGTGCATTGAATATGCATGCATTTTGTATGTTGAAAATAACAGGGGTTTGTCCCATGGTGATGAATAATTCAAACTATAGAAGGGTGTAGGGATTTTGGCCCAGACTAAGCATGATGATTCTCTAAGAACTTTTAATAATAGTGATAGAGCAGGTTGCATGATTGTCTTCAAGAATAATCTAATGAACTCAAGACAAAACTAGGTATTTGAAAGGGGAAAGTATGGTTTGAGTTTTAGATCGTAACAACTCAGAATAGGTGAAGTTGAAACATAGAGGATTAAGGGTTGCTAGTGCATGGAAAACTCTTGCTTATCCTCTTTAAAAGACTTTTCCATGCATAGTAGTTTAGGGTTCTCGTTCATCTCCATTTTGCATTTATTTTCCATCATGCTTCTTGTCCATTTCCATTCTACTCATCATTTTTGTTTGGTCTGCTCACCTAAAGATCTGGATCCTTGCAATGATCTAACTATCATTCATCCCCAGATGGAGCCACTATTGGAACTGTTAAATTTTGATGTTTTTACATATTGATCATGCTCATGAATCTCCATATTTTCCCCATATTTTTCCCATAAAATCATCTATGTCTTCATTTTTCACATTCTTGTTCATATCGGCTTGTGATGGTTAGGGGTTTCCTGATCCATATTGTATTTCTACTTGTATGAGTCTGTATTGCCTATCGGAAAGATTCATTTTGTGTCACAATGATTGAGGTTTACATGCAGGTAGCTTTCGGCATGATAGTTTCATTGTTTCAGTGACAGGAGGATACCTATCGGTAGGAGTTTTTGGTCATCGAGGTAGTGTCTTATCAAATTTGAAATGTCTCCTCGACTAATACATGTGGAGGTTCATCGACAAAAGCTAAGAGTTATCGACATTGTTTCTTGGCAAATGTTTATAGTCTCATCGATGGTGTGTGAAAAGATTATATCGGCAGGAGTTGGTGATATTCGGGATGATGTCCTAACGATTTCGATGGGTCTTGCCAATTATGTGTTTCTTTCAAACGGGGTTATCAAGAGGAGTCTTACCGACAAATGCATTAAGGATTCACTTCGGTCTAACATGTTGCTTTCGGTTCAAAGTCATAGCAATTTCATTTTGTCACACTGACCAACAACTAAAAAAAATAGCTCAGTGAGAGATACATTTATCGAAATAAGGTCTCGGTGAGTGACCTTTGGTCTTACCGACATACATATGAATTTTCTATAAAAAGACCTTTCAATGAGACTAATGTGACTTCGTAGTGAGTCCTAGCGAATGCAGGTGGGTCACACCGATGAAACACAATGGGGGACTTTGTCGGCATGAAGATTTATTTGTCACATCGACACACCAGATGAATAAAGGGCTTTCGGTGTGACTCAATGATCTCTTTAGGACCTCTCCCCAATTTTGAATTGTCTTGGCAAATGCGAATGGGAGATGCTTCTCAGCAAGAGTTTTCTCTTGTCTCAGCGACTCAGGATGTATGAAGGAATATCTAAGGGAAACATAAAGTGATCTATATGAGGTCTTCCCAACATTACAGAGCTACAGCGAAGTGATTGGAACAAATATGACAGAAAGGTGACTCTCGATGAGACATAGGGTGATCTGTGGAATATCTCCCTGACTCCATAGGTCATGGCGAAAGTGAAGAATAACATGGGATGACAACAATATAATTATCTTCGGCATAGTCATAGGGATGTTACAACAAATGATTAACAAAGACTTAAGCATTGTGGGCCGACATGGGATTTGCCTGATTATAACGGTTGGCCAACATGGAATTTCAAAACTATGTGTCTATTTAGATGCTTGTGTATAAATATGTATTCCTGATTGTAAATGAAACATCAGATTTTAGATTAGATACAGTAGGTAGAGATGGATATAGTAGAATAAATTTCTCAGATCAGAGGCTATGTTGCATGTTTTCAAATGGCAATTTCAGTGAAAGTCATTTAATGTGGTAGGTTACTTCTGGTGTCAATTGTCTGTTGAGTTTATTGAAAATTATTGCTAAGCTATCTCCATGATTGATTCTTTCTAGTTGTTTAAATTGATGTAACAAGTTTACTTTCAGTTTATTAGTGCACATTTGTTGTATCTGTTTGATTAATTGATTGGTTCTTTCAAGGAGAGATTAAATCCTTTTGGTTGATCATAGTAATCAGGGAGATTCATTTGGATTATTAAAGTAGAGCTTAGTAGTCACAATCTTGCATGTTTATACAAGTATAAATAGAAGATATGCCAGCAATTTGAGTTACTGCCAGAATAAGTTGCCCACTTATGTTTCATTCGACTCTGCATACCCAATAAGGCACTGGTCTCTGCACTTCATCATTTGGATTCATTCAATTTCTTTACATCTACTAATTAAGCATTTTAGGATTTAGATTAGAAGATTTCTATTGCTATTGCTATCAAGTTTGATTTCATTTGTTCACTTCCATCTACCATTGTGGACAAATCACTATGCAAGAAGGAAAATCATAAGTCAAGTCTGCTTTATTAAGATGTGTACACCCGCCTAGGTCTGGCAACACCTGAAGAGTAGAAGGTTGAAATATTTTTGACCTTGTCTATTACCCTTAAGCATATCAAGAGATTGGCAGCCTCTTGAGGCATTCCGCCTGCAGTTTTGAGAGCTAATAGGAAGATTGTAAGAGAATCTAAAATGAGGTGAAAAACACTTATTTATACAATTCTTGTGCCTTAGTATCTAATCATATTTCATCATAGGCCTACATCAAGTGATTTTGCATAAAATCCCAAAAGGAAATTTGAAATATTTTGAATTTGGTGCCAAGGGGACTCATTTGCCACTCATGGTGAATGTGTCCCACGTAGGACCTAAAAACAAGTGATGGGAAAAATGTTGTGTTTAATTTTATTTTTTGGGATAGTATGCTAAGATACACTTAATTACAACTAATGAGGGCATAAAGAGACAAAATAAAGCATAAGAAGGGTGTAAATAGTGAAAATATGCCTAGAAAAGAATGGAAGTTTGTTGCAAGACTTTACAACACTTCAAAATAGGGCTTGTTGATGAGTGAAAATATGGTTTTGAGGTGAATTTCATTAAATAGAGTCTAGAAGAATGTAGAAATGTCTTACAACACTTCACAACATCTTCACAAGACATCATTCTTTGAGTTTTAATACCTAAATAAGCATATTCAAGCCATGATACAATATAAAATCAACACCATGATAAAAAGACCTAAAAGGCCATGAAAATGACAAGGGACCATTTTTCTATGGCACACCTAACATTCAACATTTCTTCTTCTCTTATTGTGTGTTTGCAGGTTTAGGACTCTTGGAAGCTTAAAAATCATTGAAGATAAAGTTGTAAAGTTTTTCAATTCTTCTCTTCATTCATCAAGTCAAAATATCAACAAAATATCACTTTTAGACCCATAAATTAGAGTTTCAAAAGCAGACACCTCTAGTGAATCAAAGTGCAGACCAAGAGTTCTAGATTCCACTTTTGAATATTCAAAAATTCAAAATTGGACTCATTAGCCATAGGTGGAAAATGAGTTCCACTTCTAGGTCAATTTTTATTTATTTTTAGATACCTTTTTGTCAAAAACAGGTTCTGGCTCAATTTTATAGAACTGGGACTAATTCGCCCAGAATGTTGAATGAGTTCCAGCAAGCTTGAAAACAAACATCAACAACATTTAAAATGTCATTTCTAGCCTCCTTCAACATCTCAGGTGCATACTTTCACTTTGGTTAATTTCTATTAAGTTTTGCATTTATTTCTAGTCCATTTCTGCATAACATAATGTGTTTTCAAACAAGTCACATTTTTTAGGTTTTGCATAATGCATACTTAATAAATTAATTTCATCATATAGTTGCATTTATCTCATATCATTTAGTCATATAAACATCATAAAATCCTTTATTTGAGTGAACCACCTAGATTTTAAGTGTGGGATCTATCTTTTTCCATTAGGTGAAAGGCCCTAATCAAGTAAAAGAGACCTAGCATCCCAAGGGAAAAAATCTACGGTTCACAAATGCCTTGTAAAGGTGTTGTAATTTTTTTATAGGACTTTCACACCTCTCTAGACTTAATAAACCCATTTTCCCTTAATTCAACATTATAAAATGTATTTAATTGCATTTTCTCAATAATCTAAAAGGTTTGTGGATTAAACTTAAATTTAGTCTAGTGTTGCAATGTGTGATACACATTTATATTGGATGTTGTGCCTTTCTAGGCTAAGTGGACTTAATTTTATTGTTGTAAAGTGTATTTAATCACACTTTCACATTGAATTTTGTGTCCCAAGCCCTGATTGACCTTTAGATCATCACTAATAGGTCCCTATTACCCCATATTGTGCATCTTGAGGCATAATTTGATGAAATAACAAATAAAGTCACTATATAAACCTAATTTTCTTATCTCCCAACAACCTAGCTAGAAAATGGGCCCCTCTAGCACTAATTTTCCATCTATGGCGAATGAGTCCATGCTAGGTGGGACTGATTTTCCCAAGGTGGTGAATGAGTCCCATTTCGACCATTTTTTACTTTTGAGCGAGAAAAAATAGGTTTTAAGTTTATTTTTTCTTCATGTCAGCCTTAGGTATCGAATTTACAGGATAATAAGGTGAATCACCTATAAAATCAAGTCTCTAAACCCTAATTAACATCTCCTAACTCATTCATCATTTTTCTTCCATCTCAAGTCAAGCAAGCTAGGGTTTTATCATCTCAAATCATCAAGATAGCTTCCTAAGAAATTAAAGGGTAGAATCTTCCTCCATTGATGTAGAAATTCAAGATTAAATGTCATGACAAGATAATAACTCCATTATTGCATGCCTCATTACATTCTTTTCTCATTTTGGTTTAATTACCTAAAAGGGGTTTGACCAAGGCAAACCCCCATACCCTAACATTCAACATTTCTCCTTTTTGTCTTATGTGTTTGCATATTTAGTGATGTATCCAAGGCAGGAGAATCCAATTAAGGATAGTATAGCCTTGCAACCTAATTACTAACTCCATGATCTCACAGATATGCAACAAAAAATAGCAGTTAATCCACAAAAAGATAAAGACATTCATGAACACTGGACACGAGATATATCTTGGGAAAACCCTAACAGGGAAAAACCCAACCTTCAAAGCTCATTCCTCATTATATTATAATCTCAAAACACATTACATATGCCTCTCAGGATTAAAAAATTATAGACCGCAGCCTAGGGATTACAAACAATTCATACAACAAGTTTTCATCAAATTCTTTCCTACTCTACATTAACTCTACTATGAGATTCTTCCAGATCACAATACTTCATCACTGTGTTTCATGCTTCACACTATCAAGCACCTTGTCGATCTATCTTTCTTCTTGATGTCTCAAAAAATCCTCTCTCCTCAATTTATATCATCTACGCATCATTTAATCTTTAACATGTCAGGCCAATTACAACGACTAGTAAATAACATGCCAACTCAGATAAGTCAGCCCCAAAAAATAACAACTTACAATATGAATAAACTAAGGTCAGCCACAGCAAATCCAAGACCCAAAACAACATCCTTGATCATGAAAACACCTTCCAGATTATTCCTTGAAGGTCCACAACATGCCACAATGCCCTGCTGGCCAAGCACATGGAAAACATAAACTCTCAAAAGAAAATCACTAATCATTGGCACACAGATCAATGTGGACCAACAACACATGATCTGGAAACATCCATGAGCCTCATGAATCACCATGGAAACATCCACAACAAGTCCATGTACTAGAATAACATCATCTTTTGTCAAGAACATGAACTAGAATAATTGAACAACTGTCAGCACACACATCCTCACTACTCAATCGATCCTTCTTGTGGATCCCTGAAACTTAACATGGTTAAACTAGGTATCCTCAACAACAAACTCTTTAATCCATAGCCTCTAGCAATTGAGTACAACAATCTGGTACTCTACAACTCCACTTTCAACTACCTCAATTTTCTGAGGACTTCCAGATGCCCTTGCATCAGACTCTCGAAGTTAATTGAAAAGTGAGCCCCTTCACTTAGGTCTATACTATGTTGACTCCAAAGTTATCTCCTCAAATGGGTTGGCAATCTATCCACAAGTACTTGGAACTACCTCAAGGTTAGTGTTCTAATCAAGTCCACCTTGTAAACTGCCTCAAGTTCTTCTTTGAATTGGTTTGGCGATCTACTTGCAAGCCTTGCACTAGCTTAGTGGTCAATGATCTGAGCAAGCCCACCCTACAAGTTGCCTCTAGGTATGTGCAGGATCATGATGGGCCAAAAAGTGGCAATATGATGGGTATGTGGCTGACAACCTTTTTTTTACCCAAAATTGATGACATGAAAAGAGTTTTTAAAGGAGATTCTCAGCTTTCCACCAATATAAATTATGCTTTACTTTGAATTTAATAATTAATAATTATTCATTTCCTATTCAAATTATGAGTAAAGTCCTGATTGATAGACTAATTGAAAAAATTCTATAGCTTTCAAATGGTATCACATTTTTTGAATCCAAAACATGTGTCACATTCTGTGCTTCACATACTATAGGATTAGAAAAATAAAATTTCAATTTCATGAAGTTTTGACCAAGTTAAGGTGGTCAGACATATGAGATTTTTATATTTTTTAAAAGTTGTAATAAAAAATTCATAATTAATTATTTACTTGGGAGAAAATTACAAAAAAATGTTCATCACATCGGAACATGAGTCCTCTACTTATATCTAAAATCTTATAAAAAAATATTATCATTTTATTGTGGTTAGGGTGGTCAGACAAACACCTACTTCTTATTTTTTCCCTAAAATTTAAGTACTACTGCATTGAAATTTCAAATTTTTCACCAAATAGATTTTTTTTTTTTTTTTTTAAAACCTAGTAGTTTAGAAACTAAATTCAATTTTCTATAGATTCTATTCTTACATATTTTTAAAATAATATAGATAACTTATTCAAATTTTTACGTCAAGTTGCCTAATTCAAAATTTTCTAATTTTTTTGCCACTTAAGGGCCTATTTTTTCCATGATGATCCTACACATACCCCTTCGGTTCTTCATCTTATCATGGTCAAGGTTTGGCGATCTACTTGCAAGCATTGCACTACCTCACTAGTCAGTGATCTGAGCAAGCCTTCTCTGCAAGTTTCCTCAAGATCATTCTCATTCACTTTGCTAAACTTTCTCCTTAATATCGATGCTTCACCTTCTTCGGGTTCCACTATGAAATTTGATTCCTCCAAAGGTTCCCCTTCCTCTGGATAAATTAATTTATACTCTTCTTCATCTACACAAACTATCTCTGCATCATTTACTGCTGCTCATTCATTAGCTTCTCTGACATTAGGTTCTTGATGACACTCAACAATCGATTCTTTCTTCCTCCAAGCTCTTCTATGCTCTGCAAAAGGTCTTCTTTCTCTGCATCTTGATTCATCTTTTCCTCCAACATATGAGTTCTTCCATCTGTACGATATTCTAAGCACACAAGTAACATGTTTCCACTTTGCTCCATCAATCCACCCATAGTCCATCTACTCATAACCTATCATAGGCTTTCTCCTTCTCATATTATTCCAACACATCTTCTCATAATGATTCCTTTATTCACATAACTTACAAGGATATAGATCCCAACACAATTCCTTTTCATGTCTAGGCCTATTACAATGCAAAGAATACATACCTTCTCTTCTCTAATTCAAACTTGCAATAACATTCTTACCTCTGTCATATCCAAGGCCTTCACTCTTTGATCTCATTATTGGTTCAATAGGTTCTATAATTCCTTGTTCCTGCTTTCCCAATCCTTTTCCTTCATGCCCCATTCTTTCAGGTTTAGATCTCAGATCCTCATTCTCCTTTCGGCATGCTATAAGTGACTGCTCCAACTGATCAACATGTTCCTTCAAACTAGATATTTCCTTCTTCTGAAAATTGTTCTCCTTGTTTAGCTCCTTCAAACTCTCCTCCAAAACAATCTTGAATTCTACTACCAATTTCTTTTCAAGGTCTTCAAACATATCTAGTTATGCTTCTAGTTCTTCATTTCTCCTTCTCAATTCTGCATTACACTTTTTGATCTTGTATAATTCTTCTTCCAAAGTATCCCTTTCGCTCATTAGGGTTTCATTTTCCTTCTTCATCCTCTTCCCACTCTTCCCCATTGAAACAAATCAAATAAACAACCAAATCTTGCCTCAATCTCTCCTCCAAGGTTTTGCACTTCTTTCAACACCATATTCCTTTCCAATAGATTCACAATCAAACTCGCAACTAGCTCTGATACCAATTGATGCAATCAAAGTAGAAAAATCCAATTAAGGATAGTTCAGACTTGCAACCTAATTACTAACTCCATGATCTCATAGATATGCAATAGAAATTAACAGTTAATCCACAAAAAGATAAAGACATGCATGAACACCAGACACAAGATATATCCTAGGAAAACCCTAATAGGTAAAACCCCAGCCTTCAAAGCTCATTCCTCATTATATTATAATCTCAAAACACATTACATATGCCTCGAGCTTAACGGATTCTAGGCCGCAACCCAAAAAATACAAATAATTCATACAACAATAATTTTTCATCAACTTCTTTCTTGCTCCACACTCACTCTATTCTGAGATTCTTCTGGATTAGAATACTTCATCACTATGCTTCATAATTCACACTATCGAGCACCTTGTTGATCTATCTTTCTTCTATTTGTCTCAACAAATCCTCTCTCCTTGATTTATATCATCCGCAAATCATTTAATGTTTAACATGTTAGGCCAATTACAATAGTTAGTAAATAACATGCCAAATCAAATAAGTTAGCCCCAAACAATAACAACTTACAATAGGAATCAACCAAGGTCAGCCACAACAAAGCTAGGACCCAAAACAACATCCTCAATCATGAAAACACCTTCTAGATTATTCCTCGAAGGTCCACAACATGCTAGAACACCCTGTCAGCCAACAACATGGAAAACATAAACTCTCAAAAGAAAATCACTAATTGCTAGCACACAGATCAATGTGGACCAATAACACATGATCTGGAAACATCCATGAGCCTAATGAATGACCACAAAAATGTCTACAACAACTCCTTGTACTTGAATCACATCATCTTCCCTTGGGAACATTAACTGGAATAACTGAACAATTGTCAACACACAGATCCTCACTACTCAATCAATCCTTCATGTAGATCCCTGAAACTTAACATGGTTAAATTAGGAATCCTCAATGACAAACCCTTTAATCCAAAACATCTAGCAATTGAGTACAATAATTCGATACTCTAGAACATTGCAACTCCATTGTCAACTACCTCAATTTTCTAAGGACTTTTGGATGCCCCTGCATGATTTAGGCATGTTCAAAGATTGGAAATCATTCAAAATAAAGTTGCAAAGATTTTTAAGTATTATCTTCATTTTCTAAGGAAAAATATCAACAAAAATTCATTTTCAGACCTAAAAATTAGACTTTCGAGGGTGGACACCTTTCAGGAACCGAAGTCCAGACTAGAGACTTTAGTTTTCACCTTTGGATTTTCATAAATTCAAAAGTGGACTGATTCACCATGGATGGGAAATGAGTCCCATTTCTAGGCCCAAATAAGGTTTTCTATAGTTTTGGATACCCATTTGTCTGAAATGGGCTCTAAAACAATTTCCCAAAATTCACTCAGAATGGTGAATGAATCCCATTGAGCTTGAAAATCAACATCAACAACATTCCATATGTCATTTCTATTCTCCATCAAGATCTAAGGTGAAAACTTTTATTTTCATCAAATTATGTTATAGTTTGCTTTCATTTCTAGGTGTTTTTGCATATCATAATGTGTTTTCCAACAAGTTGCATTTCAATAGTTTTCACTTAATAATCAATTGCTTTTATTTGTTCTTTACATTTAGATGATCTCATTTAGGCACATTTCATTCATATTTCCATTATACTTGCATTAGTTTTGAACCATGGATTTTAGGGGACTAGGAATGCTATGTCTCTTTTATTCATTATGGTCTTTCACCTAATGGAAAGAGATGGATCCCTCACCTAAAATCTAGGAGGTTCATTCAAATTAATTTTTGTGTAATGTTATATAAGCTAAATGAGATGATCTAAATGTAGTTATATGAACTAATTTATTGATTAAACATGCAAAACCTAAGAAATATGACTTGTTTGAAAACACATTGTGTATTACAAAATCACCTAAAAATAAATGAAAAAATGCAATAGAAATGAATCAGACTAAAAGTGTGCACCTGGAATCTTGATGAGGACTAGAAATTGCTTTTGAAATGCTATTGATGATGAAATTTAGGCCTGGTGGGACTCATTCCTCATTCTGGGCGACTCAGTCCTTGTTCTAGTAAACTATGCTAGAACCCATTTATAACAAAAGGGTACTCCAAAATGTAAAAAACTCAAAATTGACATTGTGGTGGGACTCATTCACCACCCATGGTTAATGAGTCCACTTTTAAATTTTTGATTCTTCAAAAGTGGATTCTGAAGCTCTTGGTCTGCACTTTGATGCCCTGTAGGTGTCTACTTTCAAAGCTCTAATTTACGGGTCTGAAAGTGACTTTTTGTTGATTCTTTGACTTGAATGATGAATGGATGATGTGAATGAATTTGAAATGTAATATTCAATGATTCCTAAGCCTCCAATATGTCTAGTGTTAGGGCATGGGGGTTTTCCTTAGTCAAACCCCTTTTAGGTAATTAAACCAAAGTGATGAAATAAAGTAATGAAACATGCAAAAATGGAGATGTTTACCTTGTCTTGATGATTTTATCTTGAAAGTCTGCAACAATGTAGGAAGATTCAACCCTTGAATGCTTTAGAAAGCTAACTTGAAGACTTCTAATGAAGAAACCATAACTTGGTTGACTTAGATGAGAAGATAAAAGATGAATTAATGATGAGAGATGTAAAAAATTAGTTGATAGTTCTAAAATGACAATAAAAACACTTATTTATAGACAATTTTTCCTTATTATCCCGATTATACCTCATCATAGGCTGACATGTAGTGAAATTAAACTTTAAATTTCACTTTTTCCCACTCAAGGGTCAAAATGGGCCTAGATAGGACTCATTCGCCACACATGGTGAATGGGTTTGACTTGGATGGGACTGATTCACCATGCAAGGTGAATGGGTCCAATAGGGGCCATTTCAATAGCTTAGAAGCTATGGGATAAGGAAATAAGGTTTAAATTGCAACTTTGTCTGGTATTTGATCAATTAAAGCCTCAGGATACACAATGTGTGTTAATAGGGGCCTACTAATGATTATGTAAATGCCAAATAGGGCTTGGGACACAAAAATAAATGTGAAAGTGTGATTAATTACACTTTACAACACTAAAACAAGGTCTGCATAGCCTATAAGGGCACACAAACCAATGTGAATGTGCAAGACACATTACAACACTACTTTATCATTAAGTTTACATTAAGAACCTTCTAGATTGATGTAATAATGCTATTAAACACATTTTATAATGTTGAATTAGGGAGAAATAAGTTAGTTAAGTCTAGAAAAGCATGAAAGTCCTTTACAAGACATTGTTAAAAGCATGTTGTTTGATTTGCAAGGGTTGAAGACCTAGTGTAGATGCATAAAATGCCTCACAATACTAGATTAAGGCCTGATTAAGTCCATTTTATCATGAATTAATGACATATCAAGAAAAGGGTCTTTTTTTCTACAACACAAGTTTGAGTGAACCACCTAGGTTTTTGGCCTATCTCTTTCATTTTAGGTGAAAAACCCTAAGAATGCAAGAGAAGTACATAGAAACCAAAAAATATATGGTTCATTTTGGTGAACCTACTTTTCAAATAATTTTTTGATTTGGAGTCCTTCATCATAGATCTATCCTTGCATTGATCTTGCATTAAGGTTTGCATAGATTCATTTCCATGCTAGGTTTCAAATTTTGGATTCATGAAAAGTGCATTTAGGTTGCATTTTTGCCATCTAAAATCATTTAAATTTTATGAAATTTTTCATTTTTAACTTAGGTCTACATCATAGAACTCAAAAAATATGAAAACCAATCCAAAATTTCTGAAAAATTTGAAAAAAATCATACTGGGACACATTCACCACCTTGGGCGAATCAATCCCTTTTCACCCCTAAAACTTCCCTTTACAGAATTGAAAACCCTATTTTTAAGCTTTTGTTTGGTGCCATTACCTACCTGTATCAGTTGGCTGAGTCTTTGTAACATGCATTTCATTAGATATAGCTTAAAATAACTCATTTCATGCATTGTATAATTTCACATTTGTGTTTCCAATATTCCATTTTTTAGATTATTGCATAATGTAATCATCAACTTACTTTGTTTTACATCTGAAAATTACATTTAAATCATTGCATTGCACTTTATTTACTTTTTCATAGCATTTTTTCTTTCAAAAGATGCGGCTTTGATTTCGTTAAAAATGGATTGCATAAATACAACAATGGGGTCTTTAAGAAACATTATAAAACCATTGACACAATAATTACTCTTACATTTCCCATTGGAGAGAAAGGTAGTGTAGAAAATCATAACAATCATACGTGTTCTTCTCCTGATACCTCTCCTATTAGTGATGAAGGTATCTTGGTGAAAGAAGATGCAAGCATTGAGAGTCTTGATTGTCCCTCTCCTCATTCCCCTTTGGAAGAAATTAGAAAACATGAGGATGAGATCATAGAAACATTTCTAAACATCACCTTACCTAGTCTTCATAAGCATGACAATCAACATTGTCCTTCTCCTAATATCCCTCCTCGATGTAAAGAGGATAGGTTGGTGTTAGAAGATGTACCTATTAAGTGTCATGAGAATAATGGACATCCCTTCCCTAATGCTCCCACCATTTGTGACAATATATTTGACAACCATAGTGGTTCTTCTCTTGATGCCTCCCCTACTTATGATGAAGCTACTTTACAAACTTTAACCTTGGATAAACATATTACAAGCTCTCCTAGTAGGGTAGATAATATGGAACATGAGAATGAGACATTAGGGACATATGGAAATCAAATAGAACCTCCTCCTACCATCCTCACTCTCAATAAACACAAAAATTCAACCATTGATCATTCACCTACTTGCGATGAAGACATTTTAGAAGAACTAATCCATGAATGTGAAGAAAATTTAAATCGTAGTTCAACTAAAATATTTCCTTCTAGGGAGATTATCATGTGCTAGAAAAAGGTAACAATAATAATGTGTTTTCCTTAGATAAAATGGTCATTCTCTATTTCCCTTTATTAGAGATACATCAAGCCAAGAACGTTGAGGTTATGAATGTGCAAGTTTCCATTAGATCCCCCTCGATCAGTGCACCTCATACATACCCCATGGGACATCCTAACAAACCTCTAATTATATGCCCACCTTCACACATACAACAAACTCAAAATCAACCTAAACTTGTCCTTTACCTTCCTAAAAATAATGTGTCACAACAACTAAGTCATCATACCATTGCTCATATGCATAAGACTCGAAACAATCCACACCCACCACAACCAACCCCCACACCCATATCATTGCCTAATCCTATCCTACCTAACCCTTTCTAGCCTAGTCGAAAGGAGTATGTTCTTG
>VDFB02000017.1:174279283-174399090 GCA_007258455.2 Sequoia sempervirens
TATATATACATATATATATATAAGTATTCGATGTTTTATTGCTTGTGTTTATTTTTTTAATGTTAAATGGAAATGTGATTAATTAAATAATCTTTGTGAGACTATTTAATGAATGTCTTCATGATTTGACATGCTTTATGTGATCTAATTAAAACTTATTCTATTTTCTCTTAGATGAAACATTGTGATTAAGTATGTTATTTTAAATTAAATACACTTATGATCTAATTAAATAACATTAAATGCATATAGGATATCATCTAACATAACACACAAGGTTCTCTTGAATAGTATGAAATATTAAGTTACCATCTAAAATTTAATTTAAACAATTACCTTAGTATTCAAGACAAGCAAATAATTGTTTATCAAGAATGAAGCAAAGTGAGAGCACATAGACTAACTCTAACACCACTGCTTTATCATTCACACTATTCAAGTTCATTAGACATAGTACCAGCACAAATTTGTGGAATTAATATGTTCATTGAGAGGTGTACCATCCATTTATGTTAATGTGAATGCACTAGACCCATAACTTTCATTAATTATATAAGGTCTTAACCAGTTAGGATTGAATTCTCCTTTTCAATTAGGTCAACATTAACATTAAATTTATTTTTGAATAAGACCAAATCACCTTTGTTGAATACATGCGGGATGACATGATCACTATCACTATGTTGTAATTTTCTAGCATAAGCTTGGAGATGCTCAGGAGCATTAATGCATTGTTCATCAAGCATCTTAAGCTAGTGCAATTGTTGTTCTTTATAAGTGTTATCATCAATAAGCTCTTGAAAAGAAATCATTAACATAGGGATTTCTAACTCCAAGGGCATAATCACCTCAGTACCATAGACAAGGTTATAGGGAGTAGTCCCAATGGATTTTTTGATACTAGTACGATAGGCCCATAATGCATATGTCAATTGTGTGCACCAATCCTTATTGTTTTTGTTTAATTTATTCCTTAGGATTTGTTCAAGAGTCCTATTAATTGATTCAGCTTGACCATTAGATTAAAAGTAATAAGGTGTTGAAAAGTGATGTTGGATG
The DNA here is from genome assembly GCA_007258455.2 of Sequoia sempervirens. NCBI lineage: Eukaryota > Viridiplantae > Streptophyta > Pinopsida > Cupressales > Cupressaceae > Sequoia > Sequoia sempervirens. Next base: position 174,280,343 of record VDFB02000017.1, read on the forward strand.
TTAAATGTTTCTAGGAATTTCTTCAGGTCATTATTCTTAAATGGTGTCCCGTTATCTAAAATCAACATGGAAGGAAGTCCAAAGTGAGAAATAATGTGTTCCAATATGAAATGGCATATCACATCAGTAGTTTTTGATCAAAGAGGAATAGCTTCTACCCATTTTGTGAAATAATCTATTGTGGTGATTATAAAAGTATGTCTGATAGAAGAAGGTGGTGAGATTTTTCCAATCAGATCTAGTCCCCATACTAAGAACATAGTTATTTGATTTACACTTCACAAGCTTGTGAAGATGATCTCAAATATTTTAAGTTGTCAGCTCACTAAAGGTACCTTCTTTTAAATAATTAAATATTAGTGAAACCCATTAACTAGAGCCTTCCACAATTTTTGTTAATACTTCTTTGACTTTGGATTCAATTGATGGTTTCATGATTGGATGAATAGTAAATGTGAAATCCTTTGAAGGATCTTGAGGTGATATAAAAGAAGGTACACTTTCCATTGCATCTGCATGTTGATTATCCTTTCATGAGATGTTGTCAATGGTAAATGATTCAAACTTCTCTAACAAATTAATTATGAGATCCTTGTATTTCAATAATTTTTCATGCTTTGCTTGATATGTCCCATTTATTTTCTTAATGACTAATTGTGAATCACTAAATATCTTGATATTTTGAACTACCAAAGCTAGAATAGTGTGCAAACCAGCAATTAATGCTTCGTATTTCATTGTGTTATTGGTGCATAGGAATTTTATGTGATATGATAAGGGAATAGGATTTCCTCTGGGCGGGAATATTATAACCCCAATGTTGGAGCCTATTCTACTCTTAGATCCATTAAAGCATAATTCCCATGCTTTTTCATCTTTTTGAATAGTCCACACATTCTCATCAGAGAACGTTTCTATATTAGGTAATGCCAGGCGTGAGGGAGCATATACTAAGTGGTCAGTTAAGGCTTTTCCTTTAATTGATTTCTATGAAAAAAAATTAAGGTCAAACTCTATTCACAACATAACCCACTTAGCCAAGAATCTTGATAAATTTGTTTTATTGAAAAATGTTTTAAAGGATCAAATTTCATCATCACATGTATTTCTGCATTCAATAAGTAATGTCTCATTTGAATTTTAACAAATACAAGAGCCAAACATTATTTTTCTATTGTTGTGTATTGTTTGTCATAATCAATCAAAGTTTGGCTAATGTAATAAATAGGATTCTCTTTAGTGTTTTCATCTTGTTGATACAAGAATGTTGTGGGGGCATGGGTTACTGAAACTGCGTAAAGGATGAATGGTTTGTTTTGCATAGCAAGTTGTAAAATAGGTGGAGTTCCAAGGTAATCCTTCAAATGCTCAAAAGCATGTTTACAATCCTTGTTCCAAATAAAAAAATTTATCTCTTAAGGAGATGTGTAAATGGTAACGTTCGATCAGCTAAAGATGCTACAAAATGACAGATAGCTTGAGTTCTTCCTTGTAATGCTTATAATTGAGAGATGTTCTTAGGAGGTGGCATGTTAACAATAGCATCAATTTTCTTTGTGTCCAACTCAATGCATCTGTGAGATACAATAAACCCTAGAATTTTACTACTATATAACCAAAGATGCACTTTTTTGGATTTAATCTCATGTTGTATTTTCACATTTTCTCAAATATTTTCTAAAGGACATTCACATTTTCTTGTCCTATTAAATATTTGGATAGAATATCATCAACATACTCAGATTCCAAAACCTTATGTGTGTAATCATGAAATATTAATTTCATAGCTCATTGATATGTTGCACCCACATTATTCAATCCAAAAGGAAACATGAATTGAAAAAAAATTCCCCATGTTGTTGTGAATATTATTTTGTGTTGGTCTTGAGGGTTCATAAAGATTTAATTATATCTAGAAAATTCATCCATGAATGACAACAAAGCATGTCTTGCAGTCAAGTCTACTATTATTTTGATATTAGGAAGGGGAAAATCATCTTCCAAAGATGCTTTATTCAAATCACAAAAATCCATACACATCCTAATACGATTGTTAGGTTTTACAACTATGACAATGTTTGAGATCCAAGGAGAATAATCTATAGGTCTTATGAAACCATCCTCAAGGAGTTTTTAAATCTCTCATTTAACTAGCAAGGCTATCTTAGGTTACATCTTTCGTATCTTTTGTCTAACTGGCTTAGCATTTTTAGAAAGGACTATGTTGTGTGTAAGTATCTTAGCATTGATTCCTAGCATATCCAAGTATTTCCAAGAAAAAAGATCAAGAAATTCATGGAGTAAAATTATGTGATCTTCTTATTCTTCATCATCAAGGAACTTTCCTATCTTAATTACTTTCTCCTTATCATTGATGTCCATTGGTATATCAAATGCATCCCCTAGAGAAAGTGCACTTGGATTTGGAAATTAAGGGTTGTATTCTTCTTTACTCATATATGTCTCATTACTTTCCTTTTCCGCATCTTTTTGTTTGGTGCTAACCATAACACATGTAACCTTTTTCTTTTGAAGAGGGGTAGATGGTTTGTCATAAAATCCTCACATTTTATTCAAGGCTTCATCATCTTCAAAGTATTCCCATGAGGGTTTAGAATTCATATCAAGTGATTCATGATGTTTCAAGGTGAGATTGATTTTAGGTTTACACATGATGGTGTTGATGTTTAATGAAGGTCTTTTACTTGTTTGCATTATCTTAGAAGGATAGTATCCAAAACTATTTTTTATTTTTTGCATGTTAGGCGCTATAGGAACACAAATGCCTTGTTCTTTCTTTCCACATCCTTTACCATTATAACCCAATTGTTTCACAAGTTCATAACCTCTCCCATAAAGTTTGTCCATTTCTTTCAGGTTTGGTGGCTATTGATAATCTATCTCATCAAAATTTATTGTATAGCTTGTGCCTTCTTTGACAGTGGATGAGATAGATGCTTTTGAATTTTCTTTTGAGTTTTGCGTTGACATGACCATTGGTTTCTTTTGTTTTTCATCTTCTTTTCTTGTGATTATGTATTCTCCCATAAGGGTGTGAACTCTAAGGAATCCCAATCATTGTCCAATAACTTTGACACTATTTCAATTTCTTGTTTGTCTTCTTCTATAGGTTCTATGTTTGATGTTGGAATCAATGTTTTAAGAGGAATTTTCCTTCCTTTTTCAGCTTGCAAACAACTTTTAGGTATGGGGTCTATTTTAATTTGATATACCTTATTGTTTTATAAATACTGAACATTATACGATAAAGGGTTGAAGGAACTACATGCATTTCATGAATTGAAGGTCACCCTAAAAGAAGACTATATGAAAGATTATCGTGCATTACATGAATAGAGGTCTATAAGGTTGATTTTCCAACTATAATAGGTAAAGTAATCACACCCAGTAGTTGTTTTCCTATGTTATCAAATCCATGAATTGACAAAGAATAAGGTTGAATTTTTGACTTATCCACACCAATTTTATCCAAAAGCATGACACTCCACACATTAATAGTGAAACCATTGTCAACAAGGGTTCCTTTATTCCTAATCTATTATAGCTAGCTATGATCATGAAGGAATCATTTTTCTTTCATGATTCCAAAGGAGGCAACTCATGTTGATGAAACGTGATGTCTAAATTAATTGTATTCATCCCTTCTATTAAAGTTGCCACATCATTTTCATTTTTACTAGGAGGAACCACTACTTTTTGTAAGGCTATTTGAAGCATGGAGTGATAATTAGGTGAATTATGAATTAGGTGTCATCAGGATATCTTTGCAGGAGTATTTTTAAGTTGTTCAGCAAAATCATACTCCTTCCCGCTATGTGATGTTAAATGAGGAGCATTAGGAAAAATAGGGTTAGGAAAAGGTAAGGTTGTCAAATTTTGTTGTCTTGGTTGCAGATTATTTCAACTATTGTATGCATGAGCAATGGTATTATTATTTGACTACTGCAAAAAAATGTTCTTAGGTGGGTAAAGAGTGAATTTGGGCTTGTTTTTAGGTTTAATTTTGTGTGAAGGTGGCTAAAGGATAAGTTGAAGTTGAATCACATTAACTTCTCTTGGTTTTGGTTCTTCATAACAAGCCTTGGTGGATGAACTTGGTGAGATGAAATCCTTAAGGGCTTCATGTAAAATCTCAAAGTCATCACTACTAAAAGGCTTAAGGGTTAGGTTAACTTGAAAAGAGAGATTTAACATAGTTAAATAACTATACTTTCTCCAAGTGGTTTAGGTGTTTGATCTCTTTTTGGTTTTTATTCTAATTATGTCTAATGTAATCTAATCTAATTGAACTATAAACTAATGCTGAAAATGAAAAGTACAAGAATCTAATTCTATCCACAATTGCAATGAATGTAAGTTATGCTACTTCTAATGATTTGAATGTAATAAAAAGTATGCGGACTAAAACATAAAGGTTTAATTGCAAAGAAAAGCTCAAAAATAGGGAATTTAACTTTGTAAAATGTAGTTCAAAATTTGCATTGGGATTGATTTGCCCAAGGTGGCAAATGAGTCTCAATAAGAATTTTTTCCAATTTTTTTAAAAATATTTAATTTATTTTTATGCTTTTTCTATTTTACAGTCTATATCTTAAATGAAAATGTAAATTTTGTTTGATTTCCAGTGAAATGAGGTACAAAAATGCCAGCTATATGAGCTTTCACTAATGTAAAATTATAAACCCTAGAATGCAAATTAACTAATGAAAACCCTAATGCAATGTTAATGCAAGCAAGATCTAGAATGATAATGCAATCCAAATTAGAATTATGATGTTCTAAAAGTAGGTTCACCAAAATGAAAAGTAGAATTTTTTTTTCTTTTCTTCTAGGGTTTAGAACCTAGAAGGACAATTTTCACTAACTTTCACTAAAGAACAAACCGTTGAGATCTAAATGCAAAGGAGAAAGAGATCTTGCAAGAGGGTTGTTCTAGGGGTTGAATATAAGCTAATAAGGGGTTCACCACCAAGTTTAGACTTGGAAATATAAATGAAATGAAAGATGCAACACTAAACTCTAATTTAATGCAATGAGCTATGAAATGACCTAGAAATGCAAATAAAATAGAACAAGAAAGTAGTAAGATGAATCGTGTGCACCTAGGAATCTATAAATGACTAATTGAAGCTCTGAAATGCTATAAAATTTAACTTTTTAACCAACTAGGACTCATTCGCCAATCTTGGAAAATTAGTCCTAGATCTAGATTTCTGCATAGGAACCTGTTTTGGGGAAAATGGTATCTAAGTCTACAAACAGTTTTGGAAAACACCTACAGTGGGACTCATTCACCACCTTGGGTGAATTAGTCCCATTCTTCTTTTCAAGAACTTAAAGTTTTGATCTGCACTTCAACATCTTCTCTTTCCTTCCAAATTGAATTACAGATTCGAATCTATGAAAAGACTTATAAAATAGAATATAAACTTGATTTTCTTATGGGGGTTTGCCTCAGTCAAACCCCTATTTTGGTAATAAAACCTTGATGAAAATAATGGAACATGCATGTAAATAAGAATGTAAACCCTAACCTTAAATGTTTCTAAGACTAGGAAATTTGAAACATAATGCAACCCTATTCTAATATGTAAGAATTAGATGCATGAATGAAATATGACAATAAATGACTCACTTTGAGAGATCTCTAATCACCCAAATGAGCCTTAATAACTCTTGTACCATCCATAGGATGAATGTAGAGTGATAATGGAGGATGGAATCACTTAGGAAACAAGTCCTTAAGCTTGGCTTGATGGCTAGTTGCATCTCCCCAACCTAGAATCCATCATGATTCACCATAGCCAACCATGATCAACCCTTGAAAAAACTAGATCTTGGATCAAAGTGATCTTGAAGGCCTACAAAAAAAACTTTAATGCTTCTCCAAGACTTCAACTTTGCTATACTTCTGAAACTTGAATGCTCTTGTGAAAGATTTCTTGAAGACTTTTGATACTTGTCTCTTGAAAATTCTTGCTTATCTTACCTAGTTATGAAATAATGACTTAAAAAACTTGCTTATGTAGGAATTAACACCTAATTGACCATTATTTAGATCTCAAAGGCCGACATACACCAAAAATTTGAATTAAAAAGGTGATTTTCTTGCTCATATTTGAAAGAAGCCCCCAAATTGGACTCATTTTCCCAAGGTGGCGAATGGGTCCCACCTAGGGAGACTCATTCACCCAATGTGGTAAATAGGTCCCACCCTAGATTTTTGAGGTGGGGTTTTAGGATTTTTTATGCTTTAAATGATTTTGTTGGGTTTTTAGCCAAAATAAGTCTTGAGATCCGAAATAATGGGTCTTAGGGGCCTATTAATGACTATTTTAAAGGGTAATTAATGCAAGGGTGCCAAAATAGTTCCAAATTAAGTGTGAAATTGCATCACTTTTAAGATTGTACAATTTTCTACATCATTCTTCACATGGATCATTTGAAAAGTATTCAAATAAGTCATCTTATGGGGAGGTGACATAGTCTTTGTTCATTGTATCACCTGGTTTTGGAGAGGGGTTTTATTCCCAATGAAAATTTTCCTTTTCTCCACTTTGTAAGAGATTACATTTGTACATGAGTACATGAGTACCCAATATGGCCTAGTGTTTGAGACTCATCATGCATACATTACTTCCTAAGTTACACATAAGGGGGGTGTTAATATAAATAGTGTCATTAGATAACTACTTTAATTTTTATCACTTCAGGTAGTTTGACCTATTCGCATTTTCTTATGTTTACTTTGGTTGTTCTAGATTTGAATCTCATCTCATGTGGTTGAGAAAATTATTCTCACTTTGTGAGACAACTCTTACATGGTTAGCTACTACTCACATAACACTTCCCATGTGAGTTAAAAAGTGTTCCATTATTGAAGGATTAGTCATCCATTGTGTTCAACTTGACTACCTTCACCACCTTGACTATATAAGCAAGGTTATGTTGTAAATTTTACTCAATTATTTTATCCATCTATTTTATAATGTAAATTATGCTAGTTGTATGCATGTTTTTTGGAATTTTATAGTTTTTTCTTTATGATCTTGTAAATCATTATAATATACCCTTAGTATTTCCCTCCTTGGCCTTGTCAAGCCAAGAGTGACGAGTAGTTGTCTACTCCTATTAATTGAATCTTATTTTCTTTACAAATCTAAATATGGGTCTTGCCTCATTAGTCTAGACAAACATGCATCTCCTAGTCTAGGTTTTGAGTTTCATTCATAGAATTGTGAGGTAGTATATTTGAAAACCAACCCTAACATCCTATACTCACATGCTCAAAAAGATGAAGGTATAGGCATAAATGATCATCAAAACCATATCGATGATGGAAAATACTTTCCTAATAGATGGTGAAGTAGCCTAGATGATCATAACCCTCCTTCAAATTTAGGCTTTATAGGCTCCTTATTTCTTATACTATGTAACTTTTGATCTTGTGAAAGATTATTTAATTTTTAGGGTTATGTTCATTTCAATATGTTTATTTTTTATTTTTTAATCTCTATGATGAAAATTTTGAAATGATTTGATTCATGTAATTATAGGACATAATTTCATTCCATCTATACAATTTCAAGATAAATTGTATTTACTTCCAATTTTTAGTTCCTATCATGGAACTATAGTAAACAATTCATAACTAGTGATTAATTATTTTCATTTCAACCAATCAAAATTAAGTATTTTATTTCCATTTATTATATTTTCATTTTTCTAAAGTAAAATGCATAATCTTGAACTTTTTGAATATTCAAAATTATTTTTCTTGATTATAGTTGGCTAAAAAAATTTAGGCCAATGAATTATGTAGAAATAAGCATAAAATTTTTATTTTGAAATTTTCTTGGTATTTTTAGGGTAAATTTTCACCACTTCTCATTAATGTTTGAAAATCTAGAGGTGCAATGATTATGAGGAAGTGAAAGTAAGAAATTTCTAGAATTCATTTTTGAAAGAGTTAAAAATAGTATATAAGTAAAAGTTAAAACATATAAATATATAATAAGAAAAAATTATAATTTAATATAACTAAATTTATGTGCTCTACAATAATTTATGTACTATTAACATAAATATTATTCTTTTAAACTTTGTTGTAAATGAATAGAGTTTTAGAAGTTGATAATAATAGAATTATTTTATATATTATATTATAGTATGATATATTATGCTATATTATAATTTATCATTTTATATACTATAATATATTATAGTGTATTATGTAACAAACTATGATATAATGATATTATATTTTTTAATAATTAAATATAATTATTAATATTAGAATGTAGGTTTTATCTTTTATTTTACTTAGTATTCCTATTTGTTACTTTGTTGCATTTTTTTTCTCTACCACATTTTCCATTGAAAAGTATATATATATATTGCATTTTAATTTTAAAATTGAAACTTTTATTAAATCATATAAAAATATTTGAATATTTCAACTTATCATTTTAACTCTTCTTTTCCAAATTACCATGAATAATTCAAGAAAATACTCATTCATCCACTAACTTTCTAAAAATATAAGTTAAATGGTTAATGTACTCTTCTAATAAAATGAATTAATTTTTTTACTAATAATTCTAAAGGTTAACAATTAATATTAATAAAATTTTATTAATAAAATACTTCTAATATTTTTTCTATCCATTTCCCATTCCATCTAAATATTCCACTTTAAAATAAAAATTTAGACTAAATAAAATAAAATAAATTAAAATTAAAATTGAAATTCACCATTTATCCTAATTTATTAAATTAAATTGACTAACTTCTAAACATGAATAAATAAAAAATAAACATTACAACAATTCAGAATATTTAACTACTATAAAATAAAGTTAGACATATAAAGAGCCATTTTTATATTTTAATGAACATTTTTCTATTTGTAGTTGTGAGAAGAAATGAAATAAAAATAAACCTCTTCAAATAGAAATGTTTTTAAAGTTTATTTGCGTATTAAGAATTTGATTCATTTTCCCCAATAAAAGCATAGATTTTTAATATATTATTAAATTTACTCATTTTGTAACAAAATATATTTCTTCATAATTTCTATTTTAAGAAATTAATATAGATCTTAATTATAAATTTTTTGAACCATGCTACAGAGATTTATAAAATATAATATAATATTTTTATTTGTTTTCTTAGTGTATATATAATATAATATAGCTTGATTATTTTTAAAAACTCACAAAATCCATAAAGGAGCCATTCATTTCCTATTAAAAATTAAACTTTATTATAGATAATAATTTTTATATTTAATTTAACACAATATAAAATAATTAAGTAATTTAAAATAGAAAATTTAATATTTTCAATGTAAATACATATAACTCAAAAATTAAAATTCATTATATATATAATAATTTTGATATTTAATTTACAAAAATATAAATTAATTAAATAATTTAAAATAAAAAATTTAATCATATTTTTCAAGTCAAATACATATAACTCTCAAATTTCTTCACTTTTTGAAAATTAAACAATTAAACAAATTTTACAATTAAACAAGTTTTCAAGTATATAAATCAATTTATGAAAATTAGTGAAACACTTCATTTTTTCTCTACTTTTTTAAATGAAACAAAATTAGTTATGTTACATTAAATTTTGTTCTAACATTACTAATAATTTACCTCAAAAATTATTCTATTTTATTTCATTTTTATAAATAGATCTATGCGGCTATATAACAATAATAAGTATAATTAAAATATTATAAATATTGAACAACTTTTTTTTAACATTACAATATAACATTAATGACATTTATAAATCTCCTACACCATTATTTTATTCCTTCCTAAATTAAATTTAGATGTATATAATACATAAACAAGTAAACAATTATACAATTTTGCAATAAGAATTTTATAGGCCCTTTTATTTTCCAAGATGAGGGTTTCATAAGCCATTCAATATCTTGATTCATACATGTTGCCAAAATTTCAAATTTACTTTATAAACAAACTTCACATCCATGACTAAAAGATATTTTCTCACCTACCATCACAAGGTTTTCTTTGATCCACTCTCCCAAATTAGGAGTTATTCATAGAAACCAAGTTTCTCGAAATAATAAAAAGGATCCATATACAAGAATACAACAATATCCAAAATATTCAAACACCACTATGAATCAACTATGTCCTATTCTTTATCTATTTATATTACCAGAGAAAACTATCTTAAGAAAGTATTGTCAAATAAAACTACTTTAAAAAGATAACTATAAAAAGATAACTATATCTTGCCAAATTAATTGAACCATCTTTTTTCCTACAAATCAAAGAACAAAATGTCCTCTCGACATTTGAGAACTTTCCTGCAACGCTACCTTGTTTATATATGATTACATTTCATCAAAGAAAATGCGTTTATGATATGTAAACAAAATGAGATGGAACAAGTTTCATAGCTCCGGTCAAAAGCGTTTACCCTTGAATAAAAAATAAATGAGATGGAACAAGTTGTAATATAGGGTATGCACTTTTGACCATTTAGAACAAGTTGTGATATACGCTATGCACTTTTACACTTTACAATAACTTACAAGAGTTTCCAATCTTTGTAAAACATATAAAGTCCGATCCGCTCACACTATCATCCGAGCTGTAATCCATAATTGTACGTCAGCGAAGGCAACCGCTCCTGGTGGGGAAGTCCTCTACTTTACGGAACAATGCAAGGCCCTTTCCATAGTCACATTCAACGTCTTAAAGTTTTTAATGAAACAATACTATATTCGAAAAAGCCGGCTGGGCTTAAACGTCACACGTGGCTTAAACATCACACATGTGGCCTACATGACGTATCAAAATGCATTTTGTATTCTATCATGTGTGTTCACATGCACTATTATGTTGTAAGAGTTACATAGGGGAAACCATTACCCCTCGTATCACTTATTGCACTTTTAGGGTCATTTTCACCTTACCATTAAATCTCATATAAGGTAATCTTACATGAGAGATGGGTTCTTGTTGAACCACTACTCATGAAACATGGGTCAATGAATTTGACTCGAAACTACACGGTTGAATCCTGATAGCAATATCATAATTTGACACGCTGTGAAAAAATACCTCCTACTTATTAATCTTATATACCTAGATGTTTATCTCCATTCTATGTGCTTGGACACCTATCTTTATATATGTATTATTGGCTTATTACATGATGCATTTGTGATAGTGATTTTTTTTACATGCTTTAAATGATTAGTATGTATTTTCATTTTATGTGCTATTTTCTATCTTTTTTAATTCCTTGCATTCAACAAATGCAAATGACTTAAGGGGTATATCTTGTATGTAGCTCTCCTTGTTGAGCTTGCAAATAGGTATAATTATGGAATTTACATAAAAGCATAGAAAACAAGCATATCCAAATTACTAAGTGAAAACATCACTACATCAAATCTTAGCATACCAAACTATCATCAATTTGATTTCAATTAATTGTATCTTGTACATGCATTTTATATAATTAATTTAAATAACATTAAGAAAAGTGATGTGCATATTTTTGTGTCTTAGGATTAGTTTTTATATGCATTATTACCTAACATGTACCCTAAGATCATAAATATTATGAAGCTTTGAATTAATATTTCTATTTGTTAAAAAATATTTGAATAATATTCTTTTATATGCATTAATACCTAACATATACCCTAAGGTCATAAATATTATGAAGCATTGATTTTATTTTATTTATTTATCATGTGTAGTGTAAATATTATTATAACAAGGGGTAGAATGTAAACATAATACAATAAAGCTCTTCAAATAAAAATAAATTAAACATTTAAATAAATATAATAATTTTAAATATTGATATCACTTTAGATAGATGTATTTAACATGTCTATACTAGTTTAGTCATTTTTACATTTAAAATATTTTAATTTAATTATGTAAAGCAAAATTTTGTAGAAGAATACTCTAATTTATATATAAAAAAAAAAAATGAAATATTAATTTTAAAAATTATTAAAATATATTAAAAAATATATTTTAAAAATAGATACAATTTAGATAGAATGAACTATTTAATTTTAATTTTTTATATCTAATATATCTTAAATACCATCATACATTTAAAATGACTTTTTTAAATGAATTCATTTATTAATTTATAATTAAAAAATATTTTTATCCAAAATTTAATATTCTTTCATATCAATAGATATCTTGAATTATTGTTTTTTTTTTTATGTTATTCAAATTAAAAATTTAGAAATTAGAAAATATTTTTATCAAAATTTATATTAAAGATACCAACATTTTAATATTCAAATTAAATTAATAGAAACAATTTTTTAGAAGATTTTAATATTTTAATATTAAATATAATTTAAATATTCTTATTTTCAATTTTATTTTATATTAGATATTTAAATAATTTAACCTAAATAACATCAACAAAATGTTTTGTTTATTTTATAATTTATATAATATTAAAAAAAGTGTTATGCATACATTTAATTTAATCAATTTAAAGAGAATAAATAAAAGTCATTAGTATATGACTAATATGATTAGAAGGTTGAGTTTTTACTAAAATTAAATATTAGTTTCTTAACAATATTGTCATAATTAATATGTTAATTATAAAAGATATTTAAAATACAATTAATACAATTTTAAGAAAATGCATTATTCCTTATGTAATTTTTTATATATAATATATATATTTATCATAATATATTGAAAAGTACTATTTTAAAATATTTTTTGAATACTTTGAATGTATTCAATTATTAAAATATGAAATTTTATAAAATTAAATACATTCAATCATTAAAATATAAAATTTTATAAAAAAAATTATATTTTATTGCAAAAAATTATACTTTCATAATTTTTTTAAATTTAAATATTTGAAAAAATCTTATACATAAGATTCAAAATTTTATTTTAAAATTGAACATTGTTTAGCAATAATCAAATTAAAAATTTATGAACAAAATTATATTTTTATCAAAATTTAAACATTAATTTTTATTAAAACTATCAAATGTTAATATTTAAATTAATTTAATATAAAAAAAAATTTAATGATTTCAATTTTTTTTTTAATAATATATATTCATTTCTTTTACATTATAATAAAAACATTCAATTTTTATTTAATTTTAATAATATTCTAAATATTTTTAAATTTAAAAAAATTATAATTAAACATTTAAATTTTAATATAAAAAATAAAATAAAAATAATAGATATTAAATAAAAAATTAAAATTAAATATAACCTTATCATTTTAAATAAATACTAAGTTTATGAACCATTCTTCAATGCAACCAATAAAGGAGATGGCATAAATATTTCTATGAAAATGCAGCGCCAACTGACACACGGGTAATGTGGAAAACTTTTAACGTCCGGAATGGGGCAACTGAGATAAAGTTTGGGTTAAAGAAGCAAGTAGAGTTGAGTTAAAAGAGACGTTGAGTTAAAGAGGCACAAAAACCTAAGCAGTCAACGCTGCTTAGTGTGTCCGCCAACGCTTGGAAACATGGAAACGGGAGAAATTTCGCGGAAGCAAATAACGTTGAAAAATCGTGAGTTATCCTGCTTTATAAGATTTCTCTAGCTTATAAGAAATTATGCCTAAATCCTTACTGTACGAAAGCCAATAGGCCGAATTTTATTCCTTTGCGAATTTCAGTTATTTGACGGCGGGCTTAAATATTTGTCCTTCAGCCTAGACTGCAGTTACAGTTATTGAAAAAGAAAGAAGTGAGCTGCGGTTGAGCTGCGGTTGAGAATAGATATAATGGACAACCAATCGGAAGTAACGTTTTCTGAAACTATTGAGAACGGAAACATGGATGTGATAAGAGATGTTTGTTCTGAGCCTCATATACAACACGATGAAGAGCAGAATGATGGCCGAAATGATGAAGAAAATCAGAATGATGGCCGAAATGATGAAGAAAATCAGATCCAGCATGAAGAAATCGCCAACCAAATAAAAGAAGCTGTGAAGAACAAGTGGAAGTACGTGAATTGCTCACTGACATTGATGGGCATCTCTCTCACCTTTTTCGGCTATGATATTCGGTCTTCTGGTTACCTTAGTCCATTGTTGATTGAGATTTCTTTATTGATTCTCTGTGTAATTTTTGGAGTGCTGTTTTATATGATATATACCAAGATTATGCAGGAGCATCAACTAAGGCTGGAAAACAACGAGCCCGGAGCATTTGCAGGTAATCCATACCAACTCTTTCTGTTGGCGTTATCAGTATGTCTGGTAATCATAGTATGTATCTTCATTGCAGTCAACAAGTTACGGAAAACATAATATGCTCTGAAATATTTACGCCCATTAATAGAGCCATGCACAATTTATTAAGTGTAATGGTACTTTTCTGTGTTAAGTTGTAAAGGTGTGGCAAATAATGGTGGCCAAATTCAAAGCCAGGTCGGTGATAAAGCATGTAAGTTTTCCACGGTAGAACATCGGCCTCTTCAAATTCATTTGAACCTGGAATCTTAAACATGACTGTACATGTGAAAGAAAAAGATTGTCACTCTATATTTTATTGATTATTAGTAATGTTAAATAATCAATAATATTTAGTAATGGAGATTTAATTTTCTATTAAATAGTATTTGCTATTGTAACTAAAGCATATATATAGAGTATTTTATATTTATATTTTAAAAATTGAATGATATATAGAAATATTTTCTAAAACATTTCAAATAATTAATTCATCAAAATTATTATTTGTAAATTTTATAATTCTGAAAATTCAATATTAATAAATGTATATGTATATTTTTTCTTCAATTTAAATTGTAAAATATGTTAAACTAATGTAATATTAGCTTTGATGTTTACTTTCATATTATGCATCACTAATCAACATAAATAATGTAAATTGTAGAAGAATATTTTCATCATGCAATTTCTTGAGAGTCTTTAAATTTATTTTATTTTATTTTTCTAATTGTTTTGGATTCAATTGTGTACTATGAAGATCTTTTTCTAAACTCTGCTAATATATTGTATTGACTATTATTTAATAGATATATATATATATATATATATATATATATATATATATATATATATATATATATATATATATATATATATATATATATATATATAGTTTTTGAAAAAGAGGGGTAAGCACTTTTGACTCAAAGCTATACACCAATGAGGTCACAAATAGGGCACCTCATCCCTAACATAAACTCTCAACAATTACACCCCAATGGAGTTTGAACATTGATGGCAAGAACAACAAAACAACAACTTAACCATCACACAATGCTACTATTGACTTTTAATAAGTATATTTTGCAAGAGATACTAAAAAGTAGTTTTTTGGGTAAATATAGTCCAAACAAAGTTCATGAAAATTGAGAAAGTTAAAACAATTGAAACACGGTTATTTATATTAATGGTGGAACTCAAGGATTATTATGCCTAGGAAATACAATTTAAACATGATTATGAAGCATCTCAAGTGGCTCCTAACCATCCTATGAATTCTTTATAACTAGATGAATAAATACATCCCATTATATTAGTCATAATTGTGGATAACCATCTTTCATATAATACCATTCAAGCACAAAAATTATGCTAATTCTCTTGTATCATTTTTGTTGACTAATTGAACTGCAATTTTCAACCTCAAGAGTCCAAATGCCAAATCCTCTCTCAAAAGAAAGTTGAAATCCTCCCTGAAGACTCAAGACCACTTGATCTTTGTATTAGAAGATAGTTCAATGGTTATGTGTTTTCTGTTTCAACAAACAATCTAACAAATTTTCAAGTAAGAATCAACGGTAGGGTGTAATCAAGATTAGATTTATAATTTCTTAAATTTCCAAAGAAGAAATATGAATGAGATTTTAATCTATTGTATGTGCATTTGTTGTTTTATATGAGATAGGGGAGAGGGGTCTATAGTGGAGCACCCTAACTTCGCGTTTCTCAAAATCCTACGTAGAAATTTCAAATCACTTTAAATTGTGTACAACAATTTATTTGACAACTCATGTGCTTCTGTATTTCATTTTAGGGCCACATCATAAAATATGATGCCATATCAGCATGCATTTTGTTGAGGTATCCAAAAAGGCCCAAAAAAAAAGTGAGACCGATAGTGGTGCACTAAGTCATGTTTTATTGGTGCGCTGATGTGGCATCACATAATTTGTCACTTTGCATACTTTATCAATAAAAAGTGTTTTGCAATTGGATATTAAAGTGCTCCACTATGGGGTCCATTGAGGATTACTTCTATCCCCACTATTGAACCGAGCTCCATTATGGACCCCTCTTCCCTATAGAATATATGCATATCCATTTCACTTTACTTATTTCCTTTTCAATTTTTAATTACCTCCACACCTGAAATTACCTCGAGGAGCTCATGTTTTGATAGAAGTCATAACTTTGAATTATCGGGCATTCAGTAAACACACGCCCTATTTAAAACAAGTTAAAAAGTCTTATCTTCTTCACATGAGCGCTTCATTTCACATTTCTTTACTTTCCATTTTTCAATGCAATGTAGGCCCCTAGATTCGTGACAGTAAAGACTAGACTTGTTCGTTTTCTTTATGGCACGCACCCTCGTAGGAAATGTCTCACCTTAATCCACCATGTATATGAATAAATTTTAAATATTGGCAGGCCTTTTCAACATTATAAGTATGCACATTGTTATAATTTTCTTTCTTCTTGAGGAGCATATAAATCTATGGGATTTATAATATTGTCTTGACTGTCAAGGTATATAGAATTTTGAAATGTAAGAGTATCTTACAATCACACAATCTATATTTTAAATATAGGATTTGAATAAATTTTGGATTGAATGATATAATATCTTTTACAAATAAAAAAATTGAAGATACAATTGATCACGTTTTCATTAGATTTCTTGACTACTCTAATTATCTTCCTTGTTGCTTTGATAATGTGCATATCATCCATGGTCATCATCTTACATGTACAACTGAATCAAGCATAAAGTAACCACAAGCACAAAAGAAATTAGAGGAGTATTAGAAAATGGAACTTAATTCATTTTAAAAAGTACATAAATTTGTAATTATATTTCTTGTTCATGATCCATTTATGTAGTGTCAAAAGTTTTCATGAGTCAACAATAATTATTTCAAATAAGTTATTAACAAGACTCAAGTTCATATTGAGATAGGACAAAAGAGCATGCATAAGGATTAGATGGAATGTTGAAAGAATGGAGGTAAAGAAAAGAGGCCACAATGTTTGAACAAAATAATTAACGTATTACATATGTGGTATCAATTTTATTTATTTGGAGACATGAATTTTCCTTTGCCATTATACAACCATCATGTGAAATGGATATAGATAGAAAGATGAGTGAACATGGGGATTATTGAGATTCTAGAATTCATGGAGAAATTGGAGATAAAACACTTTTTGTCTCCTCTTCTTATAATTTTAAAGCACTGTGTAGTAATTATTATGAAATTTCTACATATTCATGGACCAAACAAGATAAGATTAAATGGATATACAAAAATCAAATTATTTACAACAATTATTCATACATACATTTAGACATGCTTCCATCTTTTTGTATACTCCCCAATGAATTGTAAAATAAGCTAAGTCTCTAATTGTAGTCTATGTGCCAAAGGGCTAGAATTTACTTATTGATATTAATACTATTTATTCAATTTTGGAATGCATTAGATTTATGGATTGGACCACCTAGGTGTCTTGTTAATCTTCATGCATTCCTCTATCTATTGCAATTAGTATTAGATTCTCTATTTATTTGTTGTGTTTATTTTATATATTTTTGTTTCATGTTCATGCCACTATATAAACCTTAAAGTAGATTTCTCCACCTTAATTTTTTAGAAACAAAGATTATTTCAACCATTAATTTAAAAAGGGAGGTTGTATGGTTCTTATATCTAAAAAATTTAACAAAATAATAATTTTGAAAGATCATTTTCCTAGAAAAATAGAGAGATAAGAATAGAAGAATGGGGAGGCATAATCCACCACAGTGAAAAGATAGAAGATGCATGTCACATTAATGGCCTTAGGGTAAAAACCCCACCTACCAAGTGCTATAAAACATTAATATTAAGAAATAAATAAATATTAACAATAAAACCATTAGCTTTCAACATCAAAATTGACACTCATCTCTAATACCTATTCTTCATCCTGTAAATAAACGTGCAATTCCTTCTTTCTTGGACACTTGTGACATCTTACACATGCAACCATACATTCGTAGCCATCTATAAATCATAATAAATAAAAACACTCATAGCATGGAGATGAACAACCATATCTAATACATATTCTTCATCCCATAACTCAACACATGATACTTTATTCCTTGAAAATTTTCACATCTTACACATGCAACCACAAATCCATAGCCATATGTATATTATAATTAAGAAAAACTACACGTGATTATACAATCTCTTCAAAATATTGGAACGCATATCACATTATAATAGAGTAACCTTATTCAACCTACTATGACACATCATCCATTCCAAGACCTCAAAAAAATTAATTAAGAAGGAAATAAATACCACCGAAAGATAATACTGCACACTCAAAATGGCCCAAAAATGCCATGGTAAAATCTCTAATGAACCACACTGAGAGTGTTTAAGAAAAAAGAAAGCAATTCCTTACATAAGTATCTTTGACCAAAATGACCATAATGGAACCTTATAACTCCCAAAAACTCCTTAATGGAGCATTAATGGTTCCTACCTACGAAATAAGGAAGATGCCTTGGTATCTCTCAAGTTTAAAATTTCCAATGTAACTTCCTTATTCAACCCAAATTCTTATCTATTATCATTTCATAAGTGGGGACTGCCTGCAAAAGAGGGAATTCAAACTCCTCTATTTTTTCTTCCGAGATGTAGTCATGTCGTCTTCAATTTGTTGCATGATTAGTCTATTGATATTCTACATACAAATTAATGAAAATTCTAACAATGTGGCTTATGTGGCCAAATTTACCAAAGAATGTTTTACCTTTTATTCTATTCAGTCAAATTACACACCAGTTCCACTAGAAATTTATCAGATGAAATTCCATTTTGCCAAAGCCAAGGACATATTAAGGAATTCACAGGGTTTAAAGAGAAATACCTAGTTTTGTTAATGGTGCAGCTGAGCGAGTGCAGAATTAGGTTCTATCAATTACGTCCTTATTGTTTTCCAATATTTACCTTCATGGAGTACTTTAAATGTCACCTTAATTCCTTTGTGGGTTTACAGATGTCTCACTTCGTACGTGGTAGTGTATTGCAAAAGTAAACCATGTATGCCTTAGGTGGTGCCATGTATGTGCTTTTACTACCTTTTCTTTAATTCCTTAAATATCTCGCATTAACTGGACTGAAACGGGTACAATCATGGAAGGTTAGGGTTCACCTTACGAAATCCTTGATTTTTGCACCCTGTCTGGTTCGAAAAGATGGCGGTGCAGGAATCCGACATGGCATACTCATTTATTCTCTTCATCCATGTCAGACAACAATATCTGAGCAAACACAAACTTTCGTGCTAAAGGATCAATTAGTAATTGGGACCAAGGCATTCGACAAGCTCGATTCGAGGAAATAGAACGATGCCGGATGTACTTACTAATCGAGTTTTTAAAGGTCGAGTGATTGTTAGGTTCGTGAAAAAGGAAACATGGGTGTGGGTGTAAAGTTGAACTGATATGGTTCAAACAAACTCTTATGCAAAACACTTCTGATTCTCACTCCCGACAGGAAAGAAGATCCTCTAGCAAGTTCACCGATTAGAAAATCGATGCATGCAGACCCAGGAGAAAACATTCCCTGGGTAAAAGGGTCGAGTGGGTGAACCACTTGCTAGGAAAAATTGTGCACTGGGAAAAACTATGAAACTTGCACAACTCGCACTAAATTTTACCTAAAAACACCTGGTGAACGAAAACCTGGGAGTCCGAATAAACAACAAGATTTCAGAGAAATCTTACTTTGAAGATTCTAACTTAGGAAGACCACAAAGACACTCATTTTTCGATTACCGTCCCTAAACAAGAAAAAAAAAAAAAAAACAGAAGCAAAAGGGAAGAAAAAGGTAGTCAACATTTTGTCAAGGGTGAAATGGGTTGTGTTATGAGACCACACAACACTATATAAGTGCAAAATTAGGCACATGTGATTATTGTATCTTTTGACTAGCTACTCAAAATTAAGTATTGCTTTTTGAAAGTGTATCACTTGCCCATTTCATTGAAAATGATATTACGCTCAATTATAAAGTAACCTTATTGTTTACATTAAATTTTTATATGCACTCAAACATATAAAGTGTCAATTCAAAGGAGATCAATTTAAAAGAGCTCTTCATATTCCTTTCAAATTTCTTTCATGTTTCTATGTTTTAACTCAAAGAATGTGCAAATGACTGAAAAGAACGATTAACTCATTCACCATCATTTGTTGCATTAGAATTTAGAGCACTTTATTGAGAGCATCCAAAAATTCACATCATTTCTTTGGTACCTATTCTACATCATTCTTCACATGATGCATTTGAAAAGCATTCAAATAATTCATCTTAAGGGGAGGCTACATAATCTTTCTTCATTGTATCACCAATTTTGTAGAAGAGTTTTATTCCCACTGGAATTTTTCCCTTACTCCACTTTATAGGAGATTACATTTGTACACAAGTACTTAATATGGTCTAGTATTTGAGACTCATCATCATGCATAAGAACTTTCAAATCTGAACAAAATGAGATGCAATAAGTTGTAATATAGGGTATGCACTTTGACCATTTATAACAAGTTGTAAAATAGGGTATGCACTTTTACCCCTCACAATAACTTCAAGAGTATTTCCATTATCTTTATAAGACATATCGAGTCCGATCCTCTCACACTCGTCCGCGCTGTAATCCATAATTGTCCGTCAACGAAGGCAACCACTCCTGGTGGAGAAATCCTCTACTCTACGGAACAATGCAAGTCCCTTTCCATAGTCACAATCAATGTCTTGAAAGTTTTTCATCAAACAATACTGTATCCGACAAAGCCTGGAAACATGGAAACACGAGAAATTTCAAGGAAGCAAATAACGTTGAAAAATCGTGAGTTATCCTGCTTTATAAGATTTCTCTAGCTTATAAGTAATTATGCCTAAATCCTTACTGTATGAAAGCCAATAGGCCGAATTTTATTCCTTTGCGAATTTCAGTTATTTGACGTCGGGCTTAAATATTTGTCCTTCAGCCTAGAATGCCGTTACAGTTATTGAAAAAGAAAGAAGTGAGCTGCGGTTGAGAATAGATGATATCAAGCACAAGCTCAAATGTGCAGAGACAGATATAATGGACAACCAGTCGGAAATAACGTTTTCTGAAACTATTGAGAACGGAAACATGGAGGAATTACAAGATGTTATAAGAGCTGGTTCTTCTGAGCCTCATATACAACACGATGAAGAAGAGGATCATGGCCGAAATGATGAATAAAATCAAATCCAGCATCGAGAAATCACAATACAAATAAATGAAGCTGTGAAGAACAAGTGGAAGTACGTGAATTGGTCACTGGCATTGATGGGCATCGATGTCACCTTTTTCGGCTATTATATTCGGTCTTCTGGTTACCTTAGTCCATTGTTGATTGAGATTTCTTTATTGATTGTCTGTGTAATTTTTGGAGTGCTGTTTTATATGATATATGCCAAGATTATTCAGGAGCATCAACTAGGGCTGGAAAACAACGAGCCCGGAGCATTTGCAGGTAATCCATACCAACTCTTTCTGTTGGCGTTATCAGTATGTCTGGTAATCATAGTATGTATCTTCATTGCAGTCAACAAGTTACGGAAAACATAATATTCTCTGAAATATTTACCCCAGGCATGCACGATTTATTGAGTGTAATTGTACTTTTCTGTGTTAAGTTGTAAAGGTGGCCCAATTCAAAGCGAGGTCGGTTATGAGGCATGTAAGTTTTCCACGGAATACAAGAATTCCACCGTCTCTTAAATTCATTGGAGCCTGGAATCTTGAACTTGGCTCAGCATGTGAAAGAAAAAGATTGTCATTCTATATTTTATTGATTATTAGTAATGTTAAATAGTTAAAATTAATTATATATATATATATATATATGTATATGTGAGATTTTAAGATTTATATTTTGAATATTGAGTGATATATATATTTTCTTTTCAAAATATTTAAAACTTTTATGGACTGGATCTATAGGTAAAGGATTGTTTATACAAAAGATATTTTTGGTTTAGATGTATGCTAGATCAAATTGTTCTAATTCACTATATAAAGATTGAGATGCCATGTCTATGTAATCTGACTTCTTTGGATAAAAAAAATAAATAAATAGATTTTATTCTTATGAAATTTAATATTAATAAATGTGTTATTTTTATTCAATTTAAATTCTAAAATATGTTAAACTAATGTAAACTAATGTAATAGTAGCTTTGATGTTTACTTTCATATTGTGCATCATTATTCAACATAAATAAATGTAAATTGCAGAAAAATATTTTCATGAATGAGCTCACATGACTTGAGAGTCTAATATTTTTATATCTTATTTTTCTAATTATTTTAGATTCTATTGTGTACTATGAAGTTCTTTCTCTAAACTCTTCTAATATATTATATTAAATATTATTTAATAACTATATTTTACAAGAGAAACTAAAAAATAGTTTTTTGTTAAGTATAGCTCAAAGTTCATGAAGTTTAGAAAGTTAAAACAATCTAAACAAGATTATTAATATTAAGTGTGGAATTCAAGGATCTTTATGCATAGGAACTACACATTCAACATGATCATCAAGCATCTCAAGTGCCTCCTAACCATCCTATGAATTCTATATAACTAGATGAATGAATACATCACATTATACTAAAGTCATAATTGTGGATAACCATCTTTTATGTAATATTATTCAAGCCTAGAAATTATGTTATTACTCTTGTGTCATTTGTGTTGACTACCTAAACTACAATTGTCAACCTCAAGTGTCCAAACACTAACTCCTCTCTTGAAAGGAAATCAAAATCCTCCCCAAGGACTCAAGGTCACTTGGCCTTTGTATTACATTCAATGGTTATGTGTTTTCTATTTCAACAAGTATTCTAACAAATTTTGAAGTAAAAATCACTTGTAGGGTGTGATCAGGCTTAGTTTTATTGTTTTTTAAATTTTCAAAGAAGAAATATGAATGTTATTTGAATCTATTGTATGTGTCTTCATTGTAACCAAAAAAATATACATATTAACCAAATGAAATTTATGTTTCATTTTCCTGAAGACAATATAATATAAATGAAGTCATGAAGACAAATTTATTTTACATTCAAAAAAAAAAAAAAACAGAAAAATTGTCTATTTATTTTTAAAACTCAAACAAAAGTTTAAAATTAACTCTAATTAATTGTAAAGAAAGGAAAATATTAAAATAAAAAGAGGGAAAAAGGCCTATGTTATCTTAGAAGATGAGCTCGTATGAATGATGAAAAAAGTAAGTTGCAAGCAATCTCTACTTAATCAACTATTATGTAATTGACACATCACCATCTTTGACTATCATCTACTATTTTTATGTGTAGAATGAAGCTCCGAACACCAACAAATGACATGAATTTCATAAGATTTAACCTCTAAAACTTTATTTGATGCATTCCACAACTCCAACTTGCAAGCATAGACTAAAACGTAAATTTAATTGAAAAATAATGATAATTACAACAAAAGAGAAGAAAGTTACACTAGATATCAACAAGCTCTTCTTTATTAGCCCCTTTATTCTTATAGACTCATTTTCATCACTTAAAAACTCAACTCAAATCTCCTCACTCGTTTCTTTTTCAAATCTTTGAATATTTAGTTAAATCTTTCCATAAATTGAAATCATAAATAACTATGAAAAAACAAAATATATTTAAACACACTTCAAAATTCTTATAAATGTTTCTAATTAATAAAATGAATATACATCTAATTTTATAGCCACGATAGAAATATACGAAGAATAACTACTATCCAACTAATTTATACATCTCCTTTTTATGATATTTATATATTCCATATAAAATATGCGCATATCCATTTCACTTAACTTATCTATTTACTTTCTATTTTTCAATGAAAGGTAGGCGCTTAGATTCGTGATGCTAAAGACTTGTCATTTTCTTTTAAGGCACGCACCCTCGTAGGAAATGTCTCACCCTAATCCACCATGTACATAGATAACTTTTAAATATTGGCACTCCTTTTCAACAGGATAAGTACGTGCATTGTTATATTTTTCTTTCTTCTTGTGGAGCATCTCAATCTATGAGATTTATGAGATTTATAATATTGTCTTGACTATCAAGGTATATAGAATTTTGAAATGTTAGTATTTAAATAGATTTTGGAATGAATTACTTAACATCTACAAATAATTTTTTTAAAGATACAATGGATCATGTTTTCATTAGATTTCTTGACTATTTCAACTATCTTTCTTGTTGCTTTGACAATGTGCATATAATCCACGGTTATCATCTTACATGTACAAATAAATCAAGCATAAAGTAACTATAGGCACAATAGAAATGAGAGGAGTATTAGAACATGGAATTTAATTCATTTACAAAGTACATAAATTTGTAACTATCTTTCTTGTTTATGATCCATTTATGTAGTACTTCAAAAGTTTTCATGAGTCAAACATAATTATTTCAAATAGTTTATTAACAAGACTCAAGTTTCAACTAGGATACGACAAAAGAGCATGCATAAAGATTGGATGGAATGTTGCTTGAATGGAGGTCAAAAAAAGAGGTCACAATGTTTGAACAAAAAAATTGACATATTACATAAGTGGTAAATTTTTTAAATATTTGGAGACATCTATTTTCCTTTCCCATTTTACAACCATCAAGTGAAATGGATATAGATAGAAAGATGAGTGAACATGGAGATTATGGAGATTCTAGAATTCAAGGAGAAATTGGAGATAAACACCTTTTATTGCATCTTCTTATAATTTTAAAGCACATATGTGTAGTAATTATTATGAAATTTCTACATATTCATGGACTAAACAACATAAGATTAAATGTGTATGCAAAAATCATATTATTTACAACATCTATTCATACATATGATATATTTAGACATGCTTCCTTTTGTAGACTCTCCAATGAATAATAAAATAAGTTAAGTTTCTAATTGTAGTCTATGTGCCAAAGGGCTAGGGTTTACTTATTGATATTAATAGTATTTATTCAATTTTGGAGTGCATTAGATTTATGGATTGGAACACCTAATGTATTTGTTAATTTTCATGCATTCCTCTATCTATTGCAATTAGTATTCGATTCTCTATTTATTTGTTGTGCTTCTTTTATATATTTTTGTTCCATGTTCTTGCCAAAATATAAATCTTTAAGGATATTTCTCTACATTAATCTTTCAATAACAAAGATTATTTCAACCATTAATTTAAAAAGGGGAGTTGTATAGTATTTATATCTAAAAAATTTAATAGAAAATAATTTTGAAAGATCACTTTGCTAGAAAACTAGAGAGATAAGAATAGAAGAAAGGGAGGCATGATGCGGGGAATGGGTGACACAAAAATCTCTCCACTAACTTAATTTAAACAAAAACACAAATTCTCATTTTTTTGTGAATTTCAACACAAGTATGAAAGAAACTGGAACATGCAAAATTTCATTAAAATGAAAAATCTTCAATTACAAACTAATAAAGTCTCATTGAGACCATGTGCACTACATATGCCCTTTACAACATCACATAGTTCATTACAAAAATCTACAACATTCCATAGAATTTTATGTGCTCCTCAAGCACTACAACCAATCCACATGCACACTCTATCACTCCTCAACAATGGCTACAATAAACTTATTGAATCCTTCACACATTGCTGCAATTTCTCCTTAGAAAAAATCCACACCCAAGTTGTGAGTTTCTTACACTTTGAACACTAACTTCAAAATGTAAATGAATTATCTTTTATTACCAACTTTCCAAATCTGCCGGAATGAAATGAAATTCCCATTTCAAACTCAAAATAATCCTTCCCAAAAACCCACACCCAAAAGGAGAGAATTTATAAATTTAAATTCAAAAGAACCAAAAATCAAACTTCTCACTTGTGCAAGCAACTAGTCTCACACACACTTTATTGGTAGTTTCCAAAATTGAACTTACTCATCAAAGTTGCCAATTTGATCAGCTGGGCACCCATTTTGACAGTCCCTATTTGTTAGGGATTTGACGTAGTTGATATTTGATTTCAAATTAAAATCTAAAAAATTTCCTTTAACTTGCAAAAATTCAAATTTTGAATTTTTGCACTTCCATTTCCTTTGCAACACCTTTTTTTTTGGGCATAATCATTCAACATGAAATGTTAATTTAATTGCAAATTACATTATTCCAATAATTACAAATATTTGTGGCAACCATTTATTGAAAATGATATATATATATATATATATATATATATATATATATATATATATATATATATATATATATATATATATATATATTGTTGATGCAGGATTGCACAAGCCCATGGTTACTCGTGCATCAGACACCCATGGTAGAAAGAAAATGTTCTATGAGTGAAGCTCATGAACATTTGAATATGCTATGTTCACACTAGATCCACTTCTCAACCTCATCAGCATGAACATTTTGTTTTCCCTTTTTCTACAATATGCTATCTCTAGTCTCCTTCATTCTTCCCCTCTTTTTGTCTTTGTTCACAAAATTCAACTTCCACCACCCTGCACTATGCACTTTTAGAAAACAACAATTAACATCCTTCTCTTTATTAAAAAAAAATGAAATCATGTGTTACCTCCCTTTTTTTTTTTCTACTAGAACAAGTTGATTACCATCCTCCTTCAACTCAACTTTGTGCTCCTTTTTCTCCATGTCTTATACAAGACAATTTTTAGCTACATTTACCTCCTCTACACTCACATCATTGTTAGAGATATAATCAAAATATACATCCTCCTCGTCATTATTAGAAATGAAATCAAAATATTCATCCTCCTCCTCCTATAAAAAACTGTTGTCAACCTCCTTTTCACACAAAATATCATCAATGAATGCAATAAGTAAATCACCAAATAACTCAACCTTCACCTCCACACTTTCTTCCTCACTTTCCAGTGAAGTAACTGTTGGTGTAATTAACTATTTAATTACATCTTCATAAGTTTACTTAGGCAATCTTTAATTCCTAAGTTATAGGATCTCATCTTTATCTTATCGAGCTATCTTTTTGCTCAAGATAAGATTTGGTTGTTGCATGCTTGCCTTTTATAAGCAAGCCTCATCTTGTACATTTGTATCAATTCAATCATGAATCAATCATGCATATTGATAGCAAGCATTCTCGCCATCATTCTCTCTCTTGTGGAAGTATTTTCGTCTAGCAACAGATTTCTGGAAATCTAACATGGTATCAGAGCTTCCGGGGTTGCGGACTCCTTCCCAGATCTGAGGGTTTTATTATTTTTGGCTTGAAGATTTTGCTGGGTGCAGATTGGGGTTTCAAGAACCTCACGGTTGAGATCAGAAGGTTTCGCAGACGAATTTTGAATGTAAATTCGCCTATATTGGATAAAGTTGTTTTTGAGGCAAAAAAAATTTTGGCTGGAGCAACCTTCTCTGCGGTACAACTATTTCCATTTTTCGCAAAAAAATTATTTTGAAAAATATTTTCTGCGGATTTTATTTAAAATTTGGGGCAAACTTTTGTTATTTTTTGGGCAAAAATAATTTATTGGTTCGGCATATTATTTGGGATATACCCTCTGTCCAGTCCTGTGTTAGATCTGTTAGATCGCTGTACGCACATCATATTTAGTCAAAGTCTCTGTGGTAAATTCTGAGCTCAGCTGTCATATCGGACGAAGCTTCTCCGTAGCCGGTGGATGTGTATAAAGCCGACGCTCAAGGTCATCAAATCGGCAGATCTGGGTTGCAAGAGCTTGTCAGCAGTCACATCATCACAGAGATCCGTGGTCAGCTTCTTCATCGGCAGCCTGATTATTCATCGGCCCACGCACCTTCCCTCCTCCGTCGGCGTACATTCTCTTGTCATCGATGGGTACTTCACATCTATTGCAGGGTACTTTGTCAACTTAGACAGATCTGACATTTTAGTGGGTACGAGCCTTGTCGGCACAGTTGCTAGCTCTTTTATCTCATCGGGTGGTAGATTTGAATGCTGGCGGTATCGACATTCACAAGACTTCATCGGCGGCATCAAGCGTTTGGTCGGCAGTCATCTCAACCGGCGTACATCTACTGTCATTGCATAGTACGCGATCTCTCAAAGTCGCCTGGCACGTCGGAATTCTTTGTACCGTCGAAGTCTTTTCTCAGCGTCACATCCAGCCGGCGATCATTGGGGTACAGATCATATCAATGTGGTATGAAAGGCATTCATTTATTTTGAAGATTTTTATATAAATCTTTGTATATAATTTGCCAACCATTGTAATGCCGACGGGTTTGTATAGAGGGTGGTTATTTTTAATTTTTGCATCTGCTCAACCGAGGGTCACATGTGTGACCAGGTGTTAAGCCCTGAGTGTCCGAAATTTGCGCCTATTTAGGCTTCACTATTCTGTGTTTTTGCCCCCATAGTGCCTATTTATAGGCCTTTTTTTCATTTTATCATAACTTTTGCATACGGAGGCCATTTTCCTGAAACGAGATATCGTCGGAAAACTGGAAGAGTCATCTTTTCAGTGGTGCAAATATTTTGTAGGGTTTTTGCAGTTTTGTGCCATATTTTCCAGGTTGAAGATAGATCTCCCTTTTTGGCTTTTGGAGCTCATATGTTTGTAAATGGGTGACTTAATTACTTTGGAGAATGGGAACTATAGGCAATGGAGTAATTTAATTCTCACTCATCTTGGTGAGAGAAATCTATTGCCCTATTTGTTTAATACAGTTCCTTTTCCTAGCATAGGTGTTGAGTATTGCATTTGGAAAGGCTTTAGGGCTAGAGTCTTTAGAGTTATTTTTGAAAATGTAAATGATGACATTTTGGAGACACTTATTCACTTCGAATGTCCTCATGCTCTTTGGAATCACATTAAAGAGGTATATGGAGACCGTGGTTCTTCTCCATCTCTTGAAGCTCCTCTTTCCAACTCACATGTGCTTGTTCATTCTTCAGAGTTGATAACCCATGCTTGTGATCCTTTGGACAAGATTGCAGATGTTTCAGAGGTTCCTGATAGTCCTCCTGATTGGGATTCCTATTTGACAGACATTGCTTCTTTGTTTGTGGAGTCTCACATTTCAGATTTGGAGGACCAATTTGAGGGTTTATCTCTCTTATTTGATGATAGTAATGGGTCTACTATTATAACTTCATGTTTGTCTATGGAGTTTGTTCAAGATCAGTTTCCATTGGTTCCTAGTTTGTCACAGTTTGTTGTGATTGGGCATGTACCTGATTGGATTGTGGCATCATCTTCATCATCCAAGAACTTGGCAACACATGAGCAGATTTCAGAGACAACATCTTCATACATATGGATTCCTCTTCCTACTTCCTATCCAGAATGGGAATCATTCTTGCAGTTGTACTTGGTGTATCTTCTTCCTAAGGGGAGAAACATTGTTTGTAGGCATTGGATTTTGTTTTGTCTTCAAACATTAACCATACTTGCAGGAGATCATACATCATGGGGGGGATATCTTATCTCATTACTTCCCTCTTATGGGGGGGTAATTTATTGTATATTCATGATGGATGTAGTCCTTGGGGGGTATCATTGAGTCCTCCATACATCATGTTTACATTCGTCATGCCTTTTTTCTTGTTTTCTCTCTTTTGGAGAGGGGTTTTTTCCCACTGGGTTTTCCCCTTTTCTCTGCTTTATGAGAGATTGCATTTCATTTGCATCTGTAAATGGGTACCTAACATGGCCTAGTTGCCGGGACCCATAGTAGTTTGCATTATAATCTTCTCCCTAAGTTGCACTTATGGGGGGGTGTTGGTGTAATTAACTATTTAATTACATCTTCATAAGTTTACTTAGGCAATCTTTAATTCCTAAGTTATAGGATCTCATCTTTATCTTATCAAGCTATCTTTTTGCTCAAGATAAGATTTGGTTGTTGCATGCTTGCCTTTTATAAGCAAGCCTCATCTTGTACATTTGTATCAATTCAATCATGAATCAATCATGCATATTGATAGCAAGCATTCTCGCCATCATTCTCTCTCTTGTGGAAGTATTTTCGTCTAGCAACAGATTTCTGGAAATCTAACAGTAACATCACCTACCAATGTTTTCCTTGCTGCAAAATTCTCAACATCATCATGTTCAATTAAACCATTTTTAGAAATACCACAAAGTTCATATTTCAACTCTTTCTCCAGTGAACTTCTTACTTAATCATTCTTGCATGCCACCAACACTGTTGTATCTTGCATTATCCAATCAAAATATACATCCTCATCATCCTCCACTAATTCTTTAGCTCTACTAATCCAAAAAATTCCAACTCTAGCACATACCTTCCCCTTTTCATCATTCAAGGGCTTCAATTTGTGTTTGATCCCATCTTTCTCCATGGTGTAGGTATTAGCATATCCATCATGCACTACACCCTTGTCAAATAGCCATGGTCTACCCAATAAAAAATGGCAGACGTCCATTTTCATAATATCGCACAAAACTAGATCATGCTAATTACCTATCTTGAAATTTACCAAACATTGTTCACACACCAAAACCTTCCTGTTAGCTTGTAACCAAGAAACCGATACGGATATGGATGCCTCCTTCTCTCCAACTGCAATTTTCTCACCATCTCTTCAGAAACAATATTTTTTGTGCTACCACCATCAACAATCACATTACATTCCTTACCTTCACATCCACATTTGCTTTGGAACAATCTTCTTCTTTGTCCATCTTCTCTTCCTCCATTTATCAAGATCCTTGTAGTAACCAAAGCTTCTCCTCCATCTACTTCTTCGAAGCATGATGACTTTCTATCCTCTTCATTCATATTTTCTTCCCTCCTATTTGTCTTTGGCATCTCTTTCCTTCTTCTTTGTCCTTCCTCTTTATTAGGAAAATCATAGGATCTATATCCTTCTTCTCCACACTTATAATAGGTTCCACGAAAGCCTCCTCTTCCATATCCTCTACCTAGTCCTCCTCTTCCTCTATTCAAACTCTCACCTCTTTCCTCTTTGCTTCACTTAATGTCTTCAATTTAATTTCTATTCTCTTTTTTCTCCACATAATCTCTACCTTTTCCTTTTTGTTTGTTCTCCAACCTCTTGTTCATTCTCTCCTCTATCTTCAATGTAAAATGATATGCATCTTCAATTTTCAACACTCTAACAAGTACCATCTCCTCCTATATGCTAGTTCTCAACCCATGGATATACCTAGAAACCTTTTCTTTGGTTTCTTTTGAATGTAATGCTCTATTAAGAATTTGTTGGAATTCTTCTATATACTCTTTCACTATTTTAGGTCCTTGTTTTAGATCTTGCATCTTACTCAACAACTCTAGTTCATAATCTACAGGTATGAACTGTCTTTTCATCTTTTCAACCATCTTCTTCCATCTATTTATTCTATCCTTTCATCTTCTTCCTCTTTCCAACTAGATCTATCTCCACCAAATGGAGGCATGACCTTTCAATCTGGTCTTTGCAAATCTCACCCTATCAGGGTCTCCAATCTCTTCAAATTCAAAATATTCTTCCATCTCATTGAGCCAATCAATTAGCTCTTCAGGATTAAGGTTTCCATTGAAAGTAGGAAAATACATTTTGGGTATCTTCCCCATTCTTGACAATGCTATTACTAATGGATCTCTTGTAATTACTACTACTTCTACTTCTTGACTTTCAACATCACTTACACTTGCAAATTTTGTGCTATCATCCTCACTTACATGATTTCTCAAGTTTGCAAATCCTCCCCTTATTTCTTCTTGTAGAATCTCAACTTGTCTCCTTAGAACCCTAAAATAATCATTTCTCACATAATTCTCTCCTCTTCCTTTGCCTCCTTCACCTCTCCCTTTGCCTCTACCTCTATGGACACCTCTAGAATTCATCGTCACAAACAAGAAAACCCACACTCATAGATCCTGGTGTAGAATACTTCTCTTCATCAATCTAACTACACACTCATGATGAAATTTCTCTAATACCACATCATGTAGGCAAGCAGTGACACAAAACCCTCTCCACTGACTTAATTTTAGCACAAACACAAATTCTCAATTTGTTGTGAATTTCAACACAAGTATAAAAGAAACTACAACATGAAAACTTGCATTAAAATGAAAAAATTTCAATTACAAACTAATAAGGTCTCATTGAGACTATGGGTGCCACATATTCCCTTTACAACATCATATAATTCATTACAAAAATTTGAAACATTCCATTGAATTTCCTATGCTTCTCAAGCACTACAACCACCCACATGCACACTCTATCACTCCTCAACAATGACTGCAATAAACTTATTCAAGCCTTCACACTTTGCTAGAATTTCTCCTAAGATAAAATCCATGCCCAAGTTGTGAGTTTCCTACTCTTTGAAAACTAACTTCAAAATGAAAATCAATTATCTTTTATTACCAAATTTCCAAATCTACCAGAATGAAATGAAATTCAATTTCATTTACATTTCAAACTCAAAAATCGTCCTTCCTAAAAAGCCACACCCAAAAGGAGAGAATTTCTAAATTGAAATTCAAAAGAACCAAAAATCAAACTTCTCACTTGTGCAAGCAACTAGTCTCACACACACTTTATTGGCAGTTTCCAAAATTGAACTTACTCATCAAAGTTGCCAATTTGATCAGCTGGGCACCCATTTTGACAGTCCCTATTTGTTAGGGATTTGTGGTAGTTGATATTTGATTTCAAATTAAAAACTAAAAAATTTCCTTTAACTTGCAAAAATTCAAAATTTGAATTTTTGCACTTCCATTTCCTTTGCAACACCTATTTTTTTTGGCATAATCATTCAACATAAAATGTTAATTTAATTCCAAATTACATTATTCCATTAATTACAAATATTTGTGGCAACCATTTATTGAAAACCAAACAAAAAAAATTGAAAGAATTTTTTTTGTTGATGCGGGATTGCATGAGCCCATGGATCCTCCTACATCAGGGAATAATCCACCAAAGGTAAAAGATATAAGATGTATGTGAACCATTAATTTAAAAGGGGGGAGTTCTAGAGTATTTATATCTAAAAATTAAATAGAATAATAATTTTGAAAGATCACTTTCCAAGAAAACTAGAGAGATAAGAATAGAAGAAAGTGGAGGCATAATATTCCAAAGGGAAAAGATAGAAGATGTATGTCACATTAATGGACTCAGGATAAAAGCCAAGCCTACCAAGTGCTATAAAAAAATAATATTAAGCAATAAATAAATATTGTAGACATGCAAAATTGGCATCATGCATTTAATTAAGTCATATTCTTCCATTCATCAAATTAATCAAGTTTATTTGATTAGTCTCTAAAGTACTCCATTTATATTAAATAAATTCATATTTAACACTAACATCATCCCCTTTAGCTAAATAAATCAAAATATTTATTTAACTAAGTCTAAATCATTTTCCATCTCCTTTTGATTTATTTTAATCCATAAATCTAAATCAAATGGGTCAAATCACCTAAGTTCCTCTTATTTAATAAAATAATGATTAAATCTAATCTTAATCCGTGTCACATCCTTTAGCTTTTCCCACTTGCACAAATAAATCAGTTTAATTAATTTATTAAATCTTCATTTTCTCTCAACAAGGCATAAAAGTGGAATATTCATCCATTTCAAATCTCCCTCTAAATGGGATGAGTCCTTCCAACAAGGAATTTATTTCACCTTACAAGTCCTTTTGCATTGAGCCAAGTGGCCATTACTCCATTTGAATCTCCCTCCACCTTGTCATTTCAACATTTTCAAATTTTAGATATATGCATTTATGGGCACATTCATGAAAATGTGCACATCCTTTATCCATCCATCTCTTGAAAAGTGGAACCTTGCCATTGGTTAAAAATTAGTCCCACATTGCTTCATTTTGGGCATTTCTCCAACTTGTCATTCTATAAATAAGAGGCTTCTTTCCTCATTTCATCATCCACAACTTAGAGCAAAGTTACTCTCTTCATATTGAGAGCTAATTTTGTCCACTTCATTTTCATAGCATCTTCAAGGCATTTTGATCATTGAGTTTGTCAAGGGTTGGGAAAGGGCCACTTTTCATATCAAAGTGGCACCAATTCAATGTGGGATAGGTATACTTCATGTTTTTATATGCTTTAGTTATCTTGTTATTTAATTGCATTTTGAAGCATGTTGAAATATCTCATATGGATGTTGAATGTATGATTTGTTTTAAAATACTAATCATGCTAATGTGTGTGTTAGAGTTTAAGCCATTTGCAGATTTTGATGTCCACATAATGGTGCTAGAAGGAGGGTTGAGCCCACGACCACCATTTTCAACAAGTTATATGACACAGTTTTCTTGTTTGAATGACAAATTTTAGCCAAGGGATTTCATGCTTTATTTCATTTCTTTATTTCATCATCAAACCGAAGTTTCTCCATAGAATAGCTCCATCTTCTTCCCTAGTTTTACATAGTGTTCAGATTTCATATGATAGGCTACGTGATTCATGTGGAAATACACTGATCTAGGATTAGGAAGTGCACATAATGATGCATCTTTACTCCCTCATAAGGAATGCTCAAAATTGAGTAAATGATGTGTCTTTACTCCCTCTAAATATTCACTTATTTGTTGTAGGAAGTCTAAATGCACTTTTGAGAAAATACGCTATTTCGTGCTTATGCTTTCTTAACATAGTTTACTCTTTATGTTTTCTTACTGTAGGCTTTTGTTGTAGAAAACAAACTACATTCAAAGTTTGGGGAAGCCAATTCATAATAGATCCACTGTGCATTGTTATAGGGAGTATACGTGCGGCTTTTTTTTCTGTCATAAGTGTCATATTTTAAGTTGTTGTAGTGGAATGACTAAACAAGCCTGTTACCCTTTGCCATTTCATCTAGCTGATACTTAATGAGTACGGTAGTGGGTTAATGAGTAAAAAAATATGCTTATTGTAAGGTTGCATGCCTAGAAAGCTTTGGAAGATTATATGCCAATGGTAAAATGAGAAAATAGAATACTTGCAGATTTTATCTCATTCCACTCAATGGAGGTAGAAATGACCTCATTAAATAAGTGACATGTTCATTAGTCATTTCATTCCTTGGACTCCCACAAATCCATAAATGGTTGGGCAGAATATCCACAAAATATGTGTTGGGAAGAATATGCGTTTGGGTTGCTTTATGGTTTTTTATTTTGGTTTTTTCTATGATGATGTTTGCAGTTGCTTGGACACCTCCCCAACCATATTAATGTTCATTAATAAGTGATAAATTTGATGTTGTATGGATTGAAGTGCTAAAAAGCTTTCAAAAGTGTTGGAGGTGGACCCCTGACATGAGATCACATTTCAGAGAGGCATTCTATCAAAAGAGAGTTCACGCGCCCTCTCTATGCTCCCTTTTGTTTGCTATTTTTACACCTGCCAATTGCATTACATTGAAAAAAAAAAATATGGTGTTGGGGCGCCTCCTTTACACCTGTTGGTTGCAATAAATAAAAACTTTTATGTGTTGTTTTGTATGCTACTAAAGGCATTTGCTTGAAAATTTATAAAGCCTTTTCAACAAGTGTATCTTATGTGTATCCTACGACCATAGTGAACCATGCGAGCTAACCTCTCTTTCAAGCATTTTTTTTCCAACAGTCGACATGCCTGTTCTTTGTTACCACTTTTGCATATTTAACTTTCGTTGTACGTATTCCCTGTTTTCTTATTTCCATTAATTTTTTTTAAGTGGCCTTTTGTTGAATGAAATGGAATAGCGCTTATGGCAAGAGGAGAGTAAGGAAATGCCAGAAAAGAGGAGTGGCATTAGGTTATTTTCTACCAGTTTTAAGCTGCTCCACCACATGGTACCTATTGCAATGGAAATCCTTTCATTTTAAGGCAACGACTGTTAACCCTACATTCCTTTTAGTACCGGTGTTGGAGTTTTCTTATAGTTGAAGTAAATGTCACTTTCCAAGTTCAAGTTGATTACATTGAGAAATATGATATTCTTTTCTTCTCTCCTTTGGACTTCACCTTTGTCTGCTCCATAGTGCAAAAATCATTGCTTCTAGTGATAAATACTCATCATCAGAGTAGCTTGTTCACTCATGCTTGCTTGGATGATCATGATCAAATCGCTTATTTTCTAATAAGAAGAGTAGCTTGTTCACTCATTTTCTTATAGTTGAAGTAAATGTCACTTCCCAAGGTCAAGATGATTACATTGAGAAATATGCTATTCTTTTCTTCTATCCTTTGGAATTCACCTTTGTCTGCTCCATAGTGCAAAAATCGTTGCTTCTAGTGATAAATACTCATCATCAGAGTAGCTTGTTTACTCATGCTTGCTTAGATGATCATAATCAAATCGAGAAAAATCCCTTTTCTTATTTCTTTCACTACCATTAACTGCGCCTCTTCCTAATTTTATATCATGGTTAGGGCAACAATCAACCTCATCATGATGGCTTAATTGATCAAGTCCCTTATCTATAAGAACATAAAATCTTGGAGATGATTCACCTAACCACTCATCATGTTCCATGCCATTTTGTAGCTGGACATCTGGAGGTTGACCATGACGTACACGAGATCTAGAAACTTTAGCATTATATGTCATTTCTTTAGTAGATTCCATCTCTTGTAAATCTTATTCAACATTATGCCTATTTGATTGTGAATAAGGTGGCTGAAAGTGCCCTTGAGAATTAGATTTTGCTGCTGGTGGAACCTGCATTGCCATGGTATGATTAGAATACGCTACAATTTTGGGTTTCTTAGCATTTTTTTCATCGTGGAATTACTTTCCAAATTTCTACTATCCATTCCAAGCTGAAGTGAGGAGAACAGATTAGACACCATAAGATAAGTATTCGGCTATATTTTATTTATTTTTGGAAATAAATGCTATCCTAAGTTTTGGTGCTTGATTTGGATGGAAGTTCTCATTATTTTATAATAGCAGTTGGTGTTTCTTCTAATTCGAGCATTAATTAATTGTCGAGAAAGTGTATTCTCTACATATCTATACTTAATTCCTTGAAGAACGCATTTTGTTTGTTGCATATCATCTTGAAGAGAGACATTTAGGGCAGTAGGTAGAAGCTAATTTTCCACACTAGTATACTTGTTAAATGGCATTACGTAACAACTTGTTCACTTTGGATAATTTTGATTAGTTAAATGGCCCATGATCTTCCTTTCTAGGTGCAAAAGTTTTTGTTTATAGATCTACCTAGTTTGTTCACAAAAATGTTTAGCCACATCCTTCTCTATTCATTTATTGGCTATCGCTTTGCACCATAAGCATTGATGTCCAAATTCTGAGATCGATATTTAGTGTATTCTAGGAAATTGTGAGAATGATATTTACTGTGATTTGACTGGGCTCCTGAGATATCCTCCCAAGTTACTCTCCAATGCAATAAATTGGATCTACACTTCATTCATTATCCAAAGCATTGCATTAAATACAATGATTCTTGAGGGATATCATACTCTTTGTGGGATTTAATTTTATGATTCAGTATTTGGTCGTATCTTCCACACACGCTTATGAATATATTTGAAATTGCATTTGAAAGTAAACTCATTTCTTAAATGCTTCATTTGAAAGAGTATTCACTCATATCTCACATTTACTTGGGGGATGGCGAAGATAATATGGCATTGATAGAGTAAAATCTTAGATGACACTTATATCTTGAAGTCACTCATTTATGTTTTTGTAGGTATCGTTGTTAATTGGCATTTCTCATTTGTGACTTTTTGCAGGCTAAGTGAAGGGGATTTGAAATCTTACTTAAATTGTTGTAAATCTTTATCTATCTACAAATGAGGACTCTAATTAATGTGTCATTTTAATAGTTTGAAATCATTAGTGTTTTCATTTAAAATCATTCCATTGTTGAAGTTAATGCTTAAAAAATGAATTTAATAACTTGGTCTTCACATGATTTGTCTGTTTTATCTTGTAGGAAAAGGAAGGAGAAAATAGATGTTTTTTGCACTTGCAAATTTGGATGAAGGAAACAATCTTTGGATAATTTTTGAATTGAAAGTGGGCCTTGAGCATTGAACTTAAAATTGACAAAGCATTTTTAAATTCTTAGAGCATACATTTCCCAATTTTGAGTTTTGTTTTAGGCCAACTAGATCATTGATATTTTTCAAAGTTGGGCTAAACTTAAATCTTAGAAAATCATTAGACTTTGATTTTGGGTTAAAATTAAACAAACAAATCTCACACTTCAAGGTTAGTGCTTAAAAAGGACTCAATTTTGGCTTTTGGAATTTAAAATGAACTCGTGCATTTGGTGTTTTTTAATCTTTTTCTCAAAGTAATATAATTTAAAAACTCATATGAACTTCTCTCATGCTTCACATCGATCTTGATAACCAAAAGTCTTTTTGTGATATTAAGTTATCAAAAACATTGCCTCCACATTTCAATTTGGTTTTAAAATTGAAAAAATCTTGTGAGTGTGAGTGAAGCATATTGTGTACATTCTCTCTCTTTGAATCGCAACAAAGATGAATTGAGTTATAGATACGCTTACTTGCTTCTTCTTCTTTTTTTATCTTAGAGGGCCTACCTTATGGGAAAAACTAATCACCCAAGGGAACAAGCCAACCAGAAACACACTAAAGCCAAGTGACTTCAAATCAGTATATAAGTGTGGGTTCTTATTGAAAGGAAAGAATCATGATGGTCATCCTGACGAGAAGGGAAATAATGGTCTCTCATCAAATGGGTGATCCCCCATAAACGAAATTCCCACATTAAAACCCTTGTTTAGAAAAGGCCAAAATCCTTAATGTATTTTTTGGTGCAAGATCGGTTATTCTAAAGCTACCCCACACTCTTACACATTTTAGTAAAGATGGAAAGTACACCATGGGAGATTCATGGGTATTGATGCTTGGCCGACCCAAGAAGCGAGTGCACTATAAGGGGGAGCTAATGTGGTCAAGCATCTAACTATCCATTGAAAGTAGGTGTAGCTAGACTTGTCCAAGTGGGGACTCAACAAATACAATCTCAAATATCCATAGGGTTGTGAATCTTCTTGAAACCAAAACAATTTGCATGATCAAAAATATTGGAAAACAAACATTCAACATGAGCATCAAATCTCAAACCCTTTAGGAGAAGAAAATATCCTTAAACAAATTTAGATGCTATTGCTCGCCCTTGGGATTCTCATCCTTAGAGGCTTCTAAGAATTTGGATTTCATATGATTTTTCTCCTACTAAAGTCAACATTAGGAAACTTTTTCCTTGATCTTCTAGATTTCCACATAACGGACTTTGTGGGATGAAAGAGAATTAAGACATTGGACATCTAGTTTCAAAATCTAATCAAGAGTGTGTTTGTGATAACAAGAACTCATTAAGAAAAGTTAACTCAAATTCAACCCCACACATGTGCTTGGTCTCTTTTTAGTCATATGGTTTTCCATGCAAATGTTGGTCTTTCAGTTTGAACTACTTTTAGAGAAAAGCATGTTCTACACTATCTTGGTCTTGTAAACAAGGTCCTTGTTGGGTTCATTTATAATCAAATCAAACACTTCATCCATTCCAAATATTTATCATCTCATCCCACAAACAACTTTAGAGCTTTGGAAACATCATTATCTAGACTTAGGTACATCTTTAAACCAAATCAAAATCATTTGTTTAGCTATGTGTGTTTGGATGAATCCTTCCACACACACTTAGTTAAATTATCACTTCTTTGACCAATTTTATCCTAAAGATCACATCTAACACCTTAGGGTTTACAAATTCATTATCCAATCAAAACAATCAAAATCAAATCCTAAATTCTAGCATTGATCCAAAGTTCCTAAAACTTCAACACCCATATCATTCACTCCTTTCATTCTTCATATCATCAGTGGTCTTGAACGCCTTAGAGGTTCACTTTTGCAACAAGGTCAAAAAACAATAAGAGCATGGAATAAAAACTTGATCTATACATCATGAGTAATCCAAATCAACTGAACTTTCAAAGCCTTACAATGTTGATTGATTATCAAAACTCACATTTATACAATTCATACATGGGATCATTATGTCCTACAAACCTCGATGGTACAACAAATGTGAGTATGCCCAGTCAAAAGTTTGGAACATCTTTCTTGATGATAGATTTAAATTCAAGAGAAAACCTACAAATATATCAATCTAACAATCAAGACATGAGTCTTCAAATGAAAAACAATATCC
The DNA here is from genome assembly GCA_007258455.2 of Sequoia sempervirens. Taxonomy (NCBI): domain Eukaryota; kingdom Viridiplantae; phylum Streptophyta; class Pinopsida; order Cupressales; family Cupressaceae; genus Sequoia; species Sequoia sempervirens. The sequence goes on from VDFB02000017.1 coordinate 174,320,915, forward strand.
CACCAAATCCATACATTCCAAATGTGAATATACCAAGTACAAGCTTAGCAACCATGAAAATTTTAAATCCACCCTTGGTAAACTTTGACATAGATATGCTTGCAAATCATAGAAATGCTATTCACAGTCCAAAAAATATGTTAACGACTCCATACATTAATCCAAGTCATGGTAACACCATGCAAAATCAAAGTTACTTAAATAAAGCCAATGTGGCTACCAACCACAACAATGTTCAATTTCAATCTATAATGCCAAATTTTTCCAAAATCAGAACATTGTCCAAAATCAATTTTTCCATGATCCCATGGAAACACCACAAGTACACATTCCAAATCTTCTTGAACAAAAGAATCAACTATATGAAGGGAGTCAAAAGCAAAATTAGGATCAAATTTTGCTATATCAGCTTGCTTCGCTTACCAAAATAGTTGAGTCATTGCGCCAAGAGACATCTCCACCCCAAAATCAATACACTCTTCCATTGGGTAAATGCTATCACCCAATCTTGAAGATCAATCACCCCATCTCAAAGATCAATCACCCCATCTCAAGGATCAATCACTACATCTCGAAGATCAATCACCACAACTCAAAGATCAATCATCACAAGGTCAATTTAAAGTACAAATCTCACAAGGTAACAAAAAAACATAAACACCACTTGGGAGGCCAATCAAATCAGTCATCCAACAATTGGTACAAGAAAATATCATCAAACTCCTTGTTTATAAGAATTATCAAAAGGCCCTAGTTAAACCACAAGGGTATAATGAGAAGCACCTTTGTGACTTTCACAAAGTAAAGGGACACACAACATCAAATTGTATTTGACTCAAAAATCTCATCCAAGATCTTATTGATCAAAAGATAATCAGTATTAAGGACAACAATGAAGATTCAACCACTGGTCATAGCATTGACAATCTCTCCACCACAATTGTTGAAAACAATGATCAAGATCTATACATCAAAAAGCACATTGAAGATGTTTCTACCTCATCCAAAGATAAAATCAACATATATCAAGAGTCACTTTTCAATCATGATCAAAATAACCAACAATACCCAAAAATGATCCAATTGAAAAAATGTCAATATTACTTGACCCTATGGTTGAAAACATTGACAAGCTCTCCACCACAATTATTGAAAACAATGTTCAAGATCTCTCCATTAATGAGCACATTGAATATGTTTCTACCCCATCTGATGATCAACTCACCATACATCAAGAGCCACTTTTTAGTGATCTATTTCAAGGAGTTAGAATTATTTGATCCTATTAACATAATCCATGACCCATCGACCAATGATCATGTAGAAAATGTCTACATAACCTAATGAGTTAGAGAACATATCTCAAGAATTTATTCCAAAACATGATCAACATCTTTCACCAAAGTCTAGCAATGGTCCTTTCGAAGACATGTTGACACCCTTTGACCTCATGGTTATAGATACTGAAGGCATCCACAGCTCAACATTTGACCTAAGTCCACCAAAAGATCAAGAGGATATTGAGCCATTTCCCATGCCTAAAGAAGATATCTAAGAACCCTTTGTAAGCAATCCACCCTTTGAAATGGACCCATGTCAATAACTTGATGCAAATCATGTTGAAAGGAATTCCAAAATCATTCAAGATCAAGAATTTGTATCCCCAAGCTACTACAATGATCTAATGAATACTCTCCTATCTATACAAGATGATCATATCCACATAGAACTTACTCCTCCATCTACCCATAAGATGCTTTTTTTGGATGGGCATGTAGATTATCTTCATTCAAAATAGGATTCCTTTATTCTTGATATTATTATACAAAAAGAGAAGGTTATTAATTCCTACAGTCAAACAGTTTTCAACATCAGGATCAGATATATCCCAAATTCAGACTGAGGACATCATGCATGAAGATATCCAACATTATACACTCAAAGAATCAAGTCCTGAGACAAAACAAGATATTTTGAAGTCAATAGAACAATAAATTGAAATAATGTCATCTGTAGTGGTCATTGATCACAGCATGCTTACTAAACAAGACATCTCAAAACAAGAAAAATCAAGGAACAAAGGTGCCACTACCACCATACTAGAGGCAACTATGTCTTAGGAAAACATCAACATAGGGAGCATGAGGAATCCTTATGATATAATTGATGCCAATACCACAACCAGCCATGTCATGAATCTTCATCCACCCATCGCCCCATCTATAAATTGGGACCAACATCAAAAGAAAGATTTGAATCAAAGAACAAAGAAGATCACCAAAGGAAAAGAAGATAAGAAGCACACTGGATAAAACAAATACAAATGGATATCCAAGAATACAAAGAAAGGTTATCCCTATGAAACTCCATTAGTCAAAGAAACTATGGACCAAAATAAAAGAGGGAAAATTATCCATCAAAGATGTCCACAAAGGAAAAATAAAGTTTCTCAAGCGACGTACAAAGTGTATAAAGTAGTTCGTCCTATTCCCACACACTTCCATATCCACCCATCATTTCTCATCTTCCCAAGTTTGGAGAGTCAAAGTTTCCAAACTGCCAACCATTAATCTATCTTTTATTCCTAAACACACTCCATCCATGCCTCCACACATGAGATCCAATTCTCAAATTGACCATGTATTGGGAGCCTCCCTTCATCATAAGGATTCATAAGGCACTCTACTGTGATGTGCACATAAAGACAAAGTTAACTTTGGTATCAATAAAAGAAGATCAAAAATTTCAAAAGTTTATTTCAAGCGTAGGTATCTTGGAAAAAAAGCTTCTTCAAGCAGGATATCGATGGCACATTATGGTAGAAGCATCTACATCGACAACACTGGGTGGTTCAACATGATCTTAAAATCTTTCAGAAAAATAAAAATCAATAAAAAATATGAAAATTAAAAAAAATAATAAAAAGGATTGAAAAAATAAAGAATTTGTTTTCCTTTAGTGAAAACCACTTTAGTGGCACTTTGGACAGGTACCATGATGAAAACCTAGAAAACATGCATTATGTGTAGAATCGAGCATCTACATGCACTAAGTCAAGTGAAAGCATTGATCTACATCCATAATAAATCCAACATTCCATCCATCTCATCCATAATAAATCCATTCATTCTTAAACCATTGATCTAATTCATTTTGCATCCAGCTTCCAAATTATCTTGATCTTCATAAAACTTTGGTGCACACTTTCCACTTACTTATGGTAAATGTCTTGACATGGGTCATTTTCATTTATCTTATCCTACCCAAAATTATTAGAGCAATGAATCATTATCCAATGAAGCATTCCTCTGTTCAAACACCTCGTCTTATCACAAGATAATCCATATCCATCCAACCATACACCTATCCAAGCATCCACCCATGGCATTCCATACATTGCTAGACACTGGGGACATGTATTTACATCTTGCTTTAGGAATAAATCTTGATCTATGTAGACATGCAAAATTAGCATATTGCATTTAATCAATTCCATTCATTAAATAAAGCCAAGCGATTTCAAATAGGTATATAAGTGTGGGTTCTTATTGAAAGGAAAGAATCACGATGATCATCCTAATAAGAAGGGAAACAATGGTCTCTCACCAAATGGGTGATCCCCCATAAACGAAATTCCCACATTAAAACCCTTTTTTAGAAAAGGCCAAAATCCTTAATCTATTTTTTGGTGCAAGATCGATTATTCTAAAGCTGCCCCACACTTTTATAGATTTTAGTAGAGATGGAAAGTACACCATGGGAGATTCCTGAGTATTGATGCTTGGATGACCCGAGAAGCGAGTGCACTATAAGGGGGAGCTTGTGTGGTCAAGCATCTAACTATCCATTGAAATTAGGCATAGCTGGACTTGTCCAAGTGGAGACTCAACAAATACAATCTCAAATATCCATAGGGTTGTGATTTTTCTTGAAATCAAAACACATTGCTTGATCAAAAATATTGGAAAACAAACATTAAACATGAGCATCAAATCTCAAACTCTTTAGGAGAAGCAAATATCCTTAAACAAATTCAGATGCTATTGCTCACCCTTGGGATTCTCATCCTTAGAGGCTTCTAAGCATTTGGATTTCATCTGAATTTTCTCCTACTAAGGTCAACATTAGGAAACTTTTTCCTTGATCTTCTAGATTTCCACATAATGGACTTTGTGGGATGAAAGAGAATTAAGAATTTGGACATCTAGTTTCAAAATCTAATCAAGAGTGTGTTTGTGATAAAAAGAACTCATTAAGCAAAGTTAACTCAAATTCAATCCCACACATGTGCTTGGTCTCTTTTTAGTCATATGTTTTCCATGCAAATGTTGGTCTTTTGGTTTGAACTACTTTTAGAGAAAAGCATGTTCTACACTATCTTGGTCTTGTAAACAAGGTACTTGTTGGGTTAATTTATAATCAAATCAAACACTTCATCCATTCCAAATATTTATCATCTCATCCCACAAACAACTTTAGAGCTCAATGGAAACATCATTATCTAGACTTAGGCACATCTTTAAACCAAATCAAAATCATTTGTTTAGCTATGTGTGTTTGGATGAATCCTTCCACACACACTTAGTTAAATTATCACTTCTTTGACCAAGTTTATCCTAAAGATCACATCTAACATCTTAGGGTTTACAAATTCATTATCCAATCAAAACAATCAAAATCAAATCCTAAATTCTAGCATTGATCCAAAGTTCCTAAAAGTTCAGCACCCATATCATTCACTACTTTCATTCTTCATATCATCATTGGTCTTGAACACATTAGAGGTTCACTTTTGCAACAAGGTCAAAAAAAAAGAAGAGAATGGAATAAAAACTTGATCCATACATCATGAGTAATCCAAATCAACTAAAATTTCAAAGCCTTACAATGTCGATTGATTATCAAAACTCACATTTATACAATCCGTACATGGGATCATTATCTCCTACAAACCTCGATGGTACAACAAATGTGAGTATGCCTAGTCAAAAGTTTGGAACATCTTTCTTGATGATAGATTTAATTTCAAGAGAAAACCTACAAATATATCAATCTAACAATCAAGGCATGAGTCTTCAAATGAACAACAATATCCCACAAAATCCATACATGCCAAATGTGAATATACCAATTACAAGCTTAGCAAGCATGAAAATTTTAAATCCACCCTTGGTAACCTTTGACATAGATATGCTTGAAAATCATACAAATGCTATTCAAACTCCAAATAATATGTTAATGACTCCATACATTAATCCAAGTCATGGTAACACCGTGCAAAATCAAAGTTACTTAAATAAAGGCAATGTGGTTACCAACCACAACAATGTTCAATTTCAACCTATAATGCCAAATTTGAACATCATCCCAAATCAAAACATTGTCCAAAATCAATTTTTCCATGATCCCATGCAAACACCACAAGTACACATTCCAAATTTGCTTGAACAAAAGAATCAACTATATGAAGGGAGTCAAAAACGAAATCAAGATGAAATTTCACTAGATCAACTTGCTTCGCTTACCAAAATAGTTGACTCATTGCGCTAAGAGACATCTCCACCCCAAAATCAATACACTCTTCCATTGGGTAAACCCTATCACCCCATCTCGAAGATCAATCACCCCATGTCAAAGATCAATCACCCCTTCTCAAGGATCAATCACCACATCTCGAAGATCAATCACCACAACTCCAAGATCAATCATCACAAGGTCAATTAAAGTAAAAATCTCACAAGGTAACAAAAAAAAAAAACACCACTTGGGAGGCCAATCGAATCAGTCATCCAACAATTGGTACAGGAAAATCTCATCAAACTCCTTGTTTATAAGAATTATCAAAAACCCCTAGTTAAACCACAAGGGTATAATGAGAAGCACCTTTGGGACTTTCACAAAGTAAAGGGACACACAAAATCAAATTGTATTTGACTCAAAAATCTCATACAAGACCTTATTGATCAAAAGATAATCAGTATTAAGGACAACAATGAAGATTCAACCACTGGTGATAGCATTGACAATCTCTCCACCACAATTGTTGAAAACAATGATCAAGATCTGTCCATCAACAAGCACATTGAAGATGTTTCTACCTCACCCAAAGATCAAATCAACATATATCAAGGGTCACTTTTCAATCATGATTAAAATCCACCAACAATACCCAAAAATGATCCAATTCAAGAAATGTCAACATCACTTGACCCTATTGTTGAAAACATTGATAATCTCTCCACCACAATTATTGAAAACAATGTTCAAGATCTCTCCATTAATGAGCACATTGAAGATCTTTCTACCCCATCTGATGATCAACTCACCATACATTAAGAGCCACTTTTTAGTGATCTATTTCAATGAGTGTTAGAATTGTTTGATCATATTAACATAATCCATGACCCATCGACCAATGATCATGTTGAAAATGTCTCTACATAACCTAATGATTTAGAGAACATATCTCAAGAATTTATTGTAAAACATGATCTACATCTTTGACCAAAGTCTAGCAATGGTCCTTTCCAAGACATGTTGACACCCTTTGACCTCATGGTTATAGATACTGAAGGGATGCTCATGTCAACATTTGACCTAAGTCCACCCAAAGATCAAGAGGATATTGAGCCATTTCCCATGCCTAAAGAAGATATCCAAGAACCCTTTGTAAGCAATCCACCCTTTGAAATGGACGCATGTCAATAACTTGATCCAAATCATGTTGACAGGAATTCCAAAATCATTCAAGATCAAGAATTTGTATCCCCAAGCTACTACAATGATCTATTGAATACTCTCCTATCTATACAAGATGATCATATCCACATAGAACTTACTCCTCCATCTACCCATGAGATGCTTTTTGTGGATGGACATGTAGATTATCTTCATTCAAAATATGATTCCTTTATTCTTGATATTATTATACAAAAAAAGAAGGTTATTAATTCCTATAATCAAAAAGCTTTCAACATCAGGATCAGATATATCCCAGATTCAAACTGAGGAAATCATGCATGAAGATATCCAACATTATCCACTCAAAGAAACAAGTCAGACAAAAAAAGATATTCTGAGGTCAATAGAACAACAAATTGAAATAATGTCATCTGTAGTGGTCATTTATCAGAGCATGCTTACTAAACAAGACATCTCATAACAAAAAAAAAATCAAGGAACAAAGGTGCCGCTACCACCATACTAGGGGCAACTATGTCTTAGGAAAACATCAACATAGGAAGCATGAGGAATCCTTATGATATAATTGATGCCAATACTACAACCGTCTACGTCATGAATCTTTATCCACCCATCGCCCCATCTATAAATTGGGACCAACATCAAAAGAAAGATTTGAATCAAAGAACAAAGAACATCACCAAAGAAAAAGAAGATAAGAAGCACACTGGATAAATCAAATACAAATGGATATCCAAGAATACAAAGATAGATTATCCCTATCAAAGTCCATTAGTCAAAGAAACTATGGACCGAAATAAAAGAGGGAAAATTATCCATCAAAGATGTCCACAAAGGAAAAAGTAGGCTTCTCAAGCAACGTACAAAGTGTATCAAGTAGTTGGTCCTATTCCCACACACACTTCCATATCCACCCATCATTTCTCATCTTCCCAAGTTTGGAGAGTCAAAGTTTCCAAACTGCCAACCATTAATCTATCTTTTATTCCTAAACACACTCCATCCATGCCTCCACACATCATATGCAATTCTCAAATTGACCATGTATTGGCAGCCGCCCTTCATCATAATGATTCATAAGGCACTCTATTGTGATATGCACACAAAGAAAAAGTTAACTTTGGTATCAATAAAGTAGATCAAAAATCTTAAAAGTTTATTTCAAGTGCAGGTATCTTGGCAAAGATGCTTCTTCAAGCAGGATATCGATGGCACATTATGGTAGAAGCATCCACATCGACCACACTGGGTGGTTCAACATGATCTTAAAATCTTTCAGAAAAATAAAAATAAATAAATAAATAAAAAAAGGATTGAAAAAAACAAAAGAATTTTTTTTTTCCTCTAGTGAAAACAAATTTAGTGGTGCTTTGGATAGGTACCATGATGAAAAACTAGCAAACATGCATCATGTGTAGAATCGAGCATCTACATGCACCACTTCAAGTGAAAGCATCTCATCCCATCTATAATAAATCCAACATTCCATCTGTCTCATCCATAATAAATCCATTCATCCTTAAACCATTGATCTAATCCATTTTGCATGCATCGTCCAAATTATCTTGATCTTGATAAAAATTTGGTGCACACTTTACACTTATGGTAAATGTCTTGACATGGGTCATTTTCATTTATCTTATCCTACCCAGAATTAGTAAAGCCATGAAGCATTCCTCTGTTCAAAAACCTCATCTTAACACAAGATAATCCATATCCATCCAACCATACACCTATCCAAGCATCCACCCATGGCATTCCATACATTGCTAGACACTAGGGACAGGTATTTACATCTTGCTTTAGGAATAAATCTTGATCTATGTAGACATGCAAAATTAGCATATTGCATTTAATCAATTCCATTCATTAAATAAAGCCAAACAACTTCAAATCAGTATATAAATGTGGGTTCTTATTGAAAGGAAAGAATCACGATGGTCATTCTGACAAGAAGGGCAACAATGGTCTCTCACCAAATGGGTGATCCCCCATAAATGAAATGCCAACATTAAAACCCTTGTTTAGAAAAGGCCAAAATCTTTAATCTATTTTTTGGTGCAAGATCGGTTATTCTAAAGCTGCCCCACACCTCTACAGATTTTAGGAGAGATGGAAAGTACACCATGGGAGATTCATGGGTATTGATGCTTGGCTGACCCGAGAAGCGAGTGCACTATAAGGGGGAGCTTGTGTGGTCAAGCATCTAACTACCTATTGAAAGTAAGCGTAGCTGGACTTGTCCAAGTAGGGACTCGACAAATACAATCTCAAATATCCATAGGGTTGTGATTCTTCTTGAAATAAAAAAAAATTGCTTGATCAAAAATATTGGGAAACAAACATTCAACATGAGCATCAAATCTCAAACTCTTTAGGAGAAGCAAATATCCTTAAACAAATTTAGATGCTATTGCCCACCCTTGGGATTCTCATCCTTAGAGGCTTCTAAGCATTTGGATTTCATCTGAATTTTCTCCTACTAAGGTCAACATTAGGAAACTTTTTCCTTGATCTTCTAGATTTCCACATAATGCACTTTGTGGGATAAAAGAGAATTAAGACATTGGACATCTAGTTTCAAAATCTAATCAAGAGTGTGTTTGTGATAAAAAGAACTCATTAAGCAAAGATAACTCAAATTCAACCCCACACATGTGCTTGGTCTCTTTTTAGTCATATGGTTTTCCATGCAAATGTTTGTCTTTTAGCTTGAACTACTCTTAGAGAAAAGCATGTTCTACACTATCTTGGTCTTGTAAACAAGGTCCTTGTTGGGTTCATTTATAATCAAACCAAACACTTCATCCATTCCAAATATTTATCATCTCATCCCACAAACAACTTTAGAGCTTTGGAAACATCATTTTCTAGACTTAGGTACATCTTTAAACCAAATCAAAATCATTTGTTTAGCTATGTGTGTTTGGATGAATCCTTCCACACACACTTAGTTAAATTATCACTTCTTTGACCAAGTTTATCCTAAAGATCACATCTAACATCTTAGGGTTTACAAATTCATTATCCAATCAAAACAATCAAAATCAAATCCTAAATTCTAGCATTGATCCAAAGTTCCTAAAAGTTCAGCACCCATATCATTCACTCCTTTCGTTCTTCATATCATCCTTGGTCTTGAACACCTTAGAGGTTCACTATTGCAACAAGGTCAAAAACCAAGAAGAGCATGGAATAAAGCCTTGATCCATACATCATGAGTAATCCAAATCAACTGAACTTTCAAAGCCTTACAATGTCGATTGATTATCAAAACTCAAATTTATACAATCCGTACATGGGATCATTATCTCTTACAAACCTCGATGGTACAAAAAAATGTGAGTATGCCTAGTCAAAATTTTGGAACATCTTTCTTGATGATAGATTTAAATCCAAGAGAAAACCTTCAAATATATCAATCTAACAATCAAGGCATGAGTCTTCAAATGAACAACAATATCCCACCAAATCCATACATGTCAAATGTGAATATACCAATTACAAGCTTAGCAAGCATGAAAATTTTAAATCCACCCTTGGTAAAATTTGACATAGATATGTTTGCAAATCATACAAATGCTATTCAAAGTCCAAACAATATGTTAACGACTCCATACATTAATCCAAATCATGGTAACACCATGCAAAATCAAAGTTACTTAAATCAAGACAATGTGGTTACCAACCACAACAATGTTCAATTGCAACCTATAATGCCAAATTTGAACATCATCCCAAATTAGAGCATTGTCCAAAATCAATTTTTTCATGATCCCATGCAAACACCACAAGTACACATTCCAAATCTGCTTGAACAAAAGAATCAACAATATGAAGGGAGTCAAAATCACAAGCAAGATCAAATTTCTTTATATCAACTTGCTTAGCTTACCAAAATAGTTGAGTCATTGCGCTAAGAGACATCTCCACCCCAAAATCAATACAGTCTTCCATTGGGTAAACCCTATGACCCCATCTTGAAGATCAATCACCCCATCTCAAAGATCAATCACCCCATCTCAAAGATCAATCACCACATCTCGAAGATCAATAACCACAACTCCAAGATCAATCATCACAAGGTGAATTTAAATTACAAATCTCACAACGTAACAAAAAAAAAAAAACACCACTTGGGAGGCCAATCGAATCAGTCATCCAACAATTGGTACAAGAAAATCTCATCAAACTCCTCGTTTATAAGAATTATCAAAAGCCCCTAGTTAAACCACAAGGGTATAATGAGAAGCACCTTTGTGATTTTCACAAAGTAAAGGGACACAAAACATCAAATTTTATTTGACTCAAAAATCTCATCCAAGACCTTATTGATCAAAAGATAATCAATATTAAGGACAACAATGAAGATTCAACCACTAGTCATAGCATTGACAATCTCTCCACCACAATTGTTGAAAACAATGATCAAGATTTGTCCATCAACAAGCACATTGAAGATGTTTCTACCTCATCCAAAGATCAAATCAACATATATCAAGAATCACTTTTCAATCATGATCAAAATCCACCAACAATACCCAAAAATGATCCAATTCAAGAAATGTCAACATCACTTGACCCTATGGTTGAAAACATTGACAATCTCTCCACCAAAATTGTTGAAAACAATGTTCAAGATCTCTCCATTAACGAGCACATTGAAGATGTTTCTACCCCATCTGATGATCAACTCACCATACATCAAGAGCCACTTTTTAGTGATCTATTTCAAGGAGTGTTAGAATTATTTGATCCTATTAACATAATCCATGACCCATCGACCAATGATCATGTTGAAAATGTCTCTACATAACCTAATGAGTTAGAGAACATATCTCAAGAATTTATTCCAAAACATGATCAACATCTTTGACCAAAGTCTAGCAATGGTCCTTTCGAAGACATGTTGACACCCTTTGACCTCATGGTTATAGATACTGAAGGCATCCTTAGCTCAACATTTGACCTAAGTCCACCCAAAGATCAAGAGGATATTGAGCCATTCCCATGCCTAAAGAAGATATCCAAGAACCCTTTGTAAGAAATCCACCCTTTGAAATGGACCCATGTCAATAACTTGATCCAAATCATGTTGAAAGGAATTCCAAAATCATTCAAGATCAAGAATTTGTATCCCCAAGCTACTACAATGATCTAATGAATACTCTCCTATCTTTACAAGATGATCATATCCACATAGAACTTACTCCTTGATCTACCCATGAGATGCTTTTTGTGGATGGACATGTAGATTATCTTCATTCAAAATAGGATTCCTTTATTCTTGATATTATTATACAAAAAGAGAAGGTTATTAATTCCTCCAGTCAAAGAGTTTTCAACATCAGGATCAAATATATCCCAAATTTAGACTGAGGACATCATGTATGAAGATATCCAACATTATCCACTCAAAGAAATAAGTCAGACAAAACATGATATTCTAAAGTCAATAAAACAACAAATTGAAATAATGTCATCTGTAGTGGTCATTTATTAGCGCATGCTTACTAAACAAGACATCTCAAAATAAGAAAAATCAAGGAACAAAGGTGCCACTACCACCATACTACGGGAAACTATGTCTTAGGAAATCATCAACATAGGGAGCATGAGGAATCCTTATGATATAATTGAAGCCAATACTACAACCAGCCACATCATGAATCTTCATCCACCCATCGCCCATCTATAAATTGGGACCAACATCGAAAAAAAGATTTGAATCAGAGAACAAAGAACATCACCAAAGAAAAAGAAGATAAGAAGCACACTGGATAAATCAAATACAAATGGATATCCAAGAATACAAAGAAAGATTATCCCTATCAAACTCCATTAGTCAAAGAAACTATGGACCAAAATAAAAGAGGGAAAATTATCCATCAAAGATGTCCACAAAGGAAAAAGTAGGCTTCTCAAGCGACGTACAAATTGTATCAACCAGTTGGTCCTATTCCCACATGCACTTCCATATCCATCCATCATTTCTCATCTTCCCAAGTTTGGAGAGTCAAAGTTTCCAAACTGCCAACCATTAATCTATCTTTTATTCCTAAACACACTCCATCCATGCCTCCACACATGATATCCAATTCTCAAATTGACCATGTATTGGAAGCCACCCTTCATCATAAGGATTCATAAGGCACTTTATTGTAATGTGCACACAAAGACAAAGTTAACTTTGGTATCAATAAAGTGGATCAAAAATCTCAAAAGTTTATTTCAAGCCCAGGTATCTTGGCAAAGAAGCTTCTTCAAGCAGGATATCGATGGCACATTATGGTAGAAGCATCTACATCGACAACACTGGGCGGTTCAACATGATCTTAAAATATTTCAGAAAAATAAAAATAAATAAAAAATATGAAAATAAAAAAAATTAAAAAAATGATTGAAAAAAATATAGAATTTTGTTTTTCCTCTAGTGAAAACCACTTTAGTGGCGCTTTGGACAGGTACCATGATGAAAACCTAGCAAAAATGCATCATGTGTAGAATCGAGCATCTACATGCACCACTTCAAGTGAAAGCATCTCATCCCATCCATAATAAATGCAACATTCCATCTGTCTCATCCATAATAAATCCATTCATCGTTAAACCATTGATCCAATCCATTTTGCATCCATCTTCCAAATTATCTTGATCTTGATAAAACTTTGGTGCACACTTTACACTTACTTATGGTAAATGTCTTGACATGGGTCATTTTCATTTATCTTATCCTACCCAGCATTATTGGAGCCATGAAGCATTATCCAATGGAGCATTCCTCTGTTCAAACACTTCATCTTATCACAAGATAATCCATATCCATCTAACCATACACCTATTCAAGCATCCACCCATGGCATTCCATACATTGCTAGACACTGGGGGCAGGTATTTACATCTTGCTTTAGGAATAAATCTTGATCGATGTAGACATGCAAAATTAGCATATTGCATTTAATCAATTCCATTCATTAAATAAATCAAGCTTATTTGATGTATTTCTAAAGTCCTCCATTTAAATTAAATAAACACTATCATTATTCCCCATAGCTAAATAAATCAAAATATTTATTTAACTAAATCTTTATCATTTTCCATCTCCTTTTTTATTTAGTTCAATCCATAAATCTAAAGAAAAAAGGTAAAATCACCTAATCTTAATTTAAGTTAACTAAATGAAGATTAAATCTAATCTTAATGCAATTCCCATCCTCTAGCTTTTCCCACTTGCACAAATAAAGCAATTAATTCATTTACTAAATCCTCATTTTCCATCAACATGGCATAAAAGTGGAATATTCTCTAAAATTTGAATTCAAATCAAGTTGACTTGTCCCTTCCAACATAGCATTAATTCTCCTCTTACATGTCCCCCGCTAGGCATTTAAGACCCCTTCTTCTCCCTCTAACAAGCCAAATTTGAAATTTGAAAAGGCTACCTAATGTCATTTATTGACACATTCCTCCAAACTTGCACATCCTTGTTCCATTCACATGGTGACAAGTGGCTCCTTATCATTGGCTCAATATTAGTCCCACATTCACGCATTTTTCATGTCTCTCCATCATTCTCTCCTGTAAATAGAGAACTCATCATTTGCATTTGATTATCCACAATTCATGCAGAGTTACTCTCTTCACACTAAGAGATATTTTTGTCCACTTCATCTTCAAGGAATTTTATCATTGAGCTTGTGAAGGGTTGGGATAGGGTCACTTTTCACAATAAAGTGACACCAATCCACTATAGAATAGGTATTCAATGTGGGAATGTGCAGGATCATCATGAAAAAAATAGGCCCTTAAGTGGCAAAATATTCAGAAAAATTAGAGTTAGGTAACTTGAAAAATTTTCAATAAGCTATCTATATTACTTCAAAAATATGTAAGAATAGAATCTGTAGAAAATTGAATGTGTTTTCTAAACTACTAGTTTTATTTTTAAAAAAGAAAAATCTATTTGGTGAAAATTTGAAATTTCAATGCAGTAGTACTTAAATTTCAGGGGAAAAATAAGAAGTAGGTGTCTATCTAACCACCCTAACCACAATAAAATGATAATATTTTTCTACAAGATTTTAAACATAAGTAGAGGACTCATGTATGGATGTGATGCATATTTGTTTGTAATTTTTTTCCAAGTAAATAATTAATTATAAATTTTTATTACAACTTTTTAAAAAAATATAAAAACTCATATGTCTAACCACCTTAACTTGGTCAAAACTTCATGAATTTTTTTATTTTATTTTTTTAATCATATAGTATGTGAAGAATAGAATGTGATGCATGTTTTGGATTCCAAAAATGTGATACCATTTGAAAGATATAGATATTTTTCAATCAGCCTTTCAATCATGACTTTAGTAGTAATTCAAATAGAAAATCAATTATAATTATTTATTAAATTCAAAGTAAAGCATAATTTTTATTGGTGGAAAGCTAAGAATCTCCTTTAAAAATCCTTTTCATTTAATCAATTTTGGGTAAAAAGAAATTCATCAGCCACATACCCTACAAATACCCATCATATTGCCACTTTTTGGCCCATCATGATCCTGCACATACCCATGTGTATTTCATGTTTTCAATTAGTTTACTTTGCTATTTTGTTTACAATGTTAGACATGTTAAATTATTTCATAAGGACACTATGTTATTTGATTGCTATGAACTAACATCATGTTGATATTTGAGATAGAATTTTAGCTTGCAGATATACATTGTTACAGATGGCACTAGGAGGGTGGTTTTATTTATTTTTAATCTAATCTCTGCATAGATTTATTTATGCTAACAGTGTTATTTTCATTGAAAGATCAACATTTCTTCCAATCTGCTACAATCTTGAATATGTGGTTGAATATAATAGATATGATTGTGTTCCATAGGTTGCTTTATAGCTCATTTCCATAGTTAAAAAAAAATTAAAAAATAACTACACCACATATATGTTTTCTGATGCTTTGTATCTTGTGCAATGATGGGTGATATTATAGAAATTTGCATAATCTTTATTTTCACAATATGTATTTTCCTCTGTCTTCACAACATGTATTTCCCTCTTTATTTTGATGTTAATTCAACTTTTATGGTTTACAAACTATCCAAAGACTATTACCTACATCATATAAATGTTGAGGATATCCCTATGATCATATATGCTTTGATATTTAAGGTCAATTTATAAGGAGGGTAGTGTAAGGTAGATCATATGAGAGTGAAGTAGATTTGTAAGGCGGGTAGTGTAGGTGCTGGAAATAATGGTGGAATCTGGCTTTACATCTATGAATTACATTTACTTAAAATGTTTCAAAATATATTTTGTGAATGTCTCACAATCAACCTAATTCATTTAGATCACATCTCTCAAGCAGTTGGAAAGAAACAACTCTTTTGTGTGGTCTATGCATCCACATTTTCCTTGAGGCATTTCTGTAAAATAGTTCACATGCCTTGTCTATTCTTCTACGTTTAAATGCACAATTGCTAATTCTGCTTGTGGAATTTGTATTTACACCAGTCAATTCTTTTTCCTAGAGGTTTCTTAAGCCTCTTCAACACATCCATTTTTGTCTATCCTGTAATAGTTACAATAATGGCATCCCTTGCATCATACTATCAAAACAACTCTCATTCTTTGTTTGTGCATCCATATCTTGCATACATGCTTACTAGGGAACTGTAATTACAACATCAGAAACAAAAAACCAAATAAAAACGTAACCATCCTTTATACTTTGATGGATGTTCATACCCTGTCACACAACTCCCATCTTGGTGCATGGAGGTTTTAGCTTTACACTAGCCAATTCTTTTGCATAAATGTATCTTAAGCCTCTTCAACAAACTTGCTTTTGTGCCTATCATGCAATACTTATCAGATCTTTTCCATGGGTGAGTTTTTTTTGCATATTATTTGATTGGTGAAGATTATTGATAGATGTCTAGGCTTGAGGAGGTTAAAATTCAGGTAAGTTCACAAATTATTTGTGAAAGTTGAGAGGAAACCAAGCATGGTATGTTCTTATTCCTTCCCTCTCTAGATGAACCAAATACAGTAGGGCGTGGCCGTCAAAAAATATTTATCTGATGTTGGCATGGGCATTAAATTATAAGTTTTTATATGCTATTACATTTGTTGGTTGCATTAAATTAAAGGTATGTATCTATTGAGTGCGTTGATTTGGAAACTTTTAAAAGCATTCATACGCCTATTGATTGTAGCTTTGTTTTGTATTTCCAATGTGATTCTTGATTTAACTTTCATAATCATGTACGCTTTCTTTTAATGTTGTTGGTGCAAGAATCAAAATTATGTAAAAGGTGGGTTGAAGTGATGGTCTTGTAAAGAGTCTTGTCTTTCATTAATAGTAACTAAGGTATTCCCAAAAAGCTTTCTCGAACGAACCAAATGTCCACAAAGTCTATGTAGGTGGTTGTAGATCTTGAATGAGCTGGAAAACATGTTATTGGAGTAAATTAAGAGAGGAATAAGTTGATAAATAATAACTGTTGTTATCAAACTTTATAATGTATGACCTACATCTTTAGAATGCGTGCCATCTAGGAAACTTGTTAGTGCCTTAAGGGGAATATAAATTCTATTGTTTTTAAGGCATTAAAATACGAGGGTATCATATATTCCAATGGCATGTTTCCATTATATCAGAAGGTTGGACAAAATCAAGCCGAGACTATTGCTAAAAGTTTATTTTGAAATTTAAACATAGAGCCAAATAAATAAATAAATAAATCATAGAATAGTCGATTTGGAAAAAGTGGTATGGTATCATAAAAGAGTAAGTAATTTATTTGTTATTACAAGGGTTCTTTTGTGATGAGTTGACGTAGCTTTCTTAAAATCTAATTTTTTTATTGCTATAACTATTGTTTCTCTTTAAGGGATTTTGCATGAAAAAAGTGATTTTTTTGTGAAAATGAATGCTAATGTTGTGTCTTTGAAATATTGATGTGATATTTTTGAGGACTTTACTTTTGGATTGGAAACTTTAGTTTTCTAAAATCAATATTGCATAGGGTGTATTTTGATCTTAAACATAGTAGTGATTTTTAGGAAAATCTGATTTATTCTTTTCACTTTTCATAATAGGTCGACATTGGAATCAAGCATTGAAATCAAGTAAAAGCAAATTGAGATTGGAGTTAAAGAGAAAATTGAGGATTAACAATGGAAGTTAACAAAAAAAATTTAAATTATTAAGGCTTCCATTCTATGCTTTAATTTTCTATTTTAGACCAACTCACTTCTTTTTGGGCTTTAAAATGAACATTACAAAAGCTTTCAATTTTCATTGCAAAGGGTTAGAAGGAACTTTAGGAAAATTGTCTAGATTTCATTTGAGGTTAACAATTAAACAAGGAAACTTTCATATATCATTTTGGTGCTTTAAAACGAATAAAAATCATTGCTTTGTGGACTTAAAATGAACATGTGCTACCTTGTTTTGTGATTGCTTACTCAAACTAACACCATTGAAAAGACGTATGTGCTTCTATCGTGCCTCTTGGAAATCTTGAGAATCAAAAGGATTTTTGGTGGTTTTAGGTTGGGACAAAGTGATTGCCTCCACATTTCATTTTGGGTTTAAACTTGAACAAAACATCTTGCGAGTGTGAGTAAACCTACCATGTGTATTTTCTCTTTGTTTCTGAACAAAGATCAATTGAGTTACAGATATTTTTTCTCACTTTTGTTTATCTTAGAGGACCTGCCTTGGGGAAAAAGTACTCACCGAAGGCAACGACTCAACCGGTAACACTCTAAATCCAAGAGTATTTCCAGCCAGGATATAAAAGTGGGTATTAGAACAAAGGCCAGTATCACGTGATTGGCTTTGACAAGAAGGGCAACAATGGTCTCTCACCATGTTGGGTCAATTCCTATGAATGAAAAGTATGAATTAAAATTCTTTTTGTAGAAAGGCCAAAATTCCTATCTATTTGTTGGTGTAAAAATGGTCATTTTGAAATTGCCCCACACTTTTATGATTTTTAGTAGAAATAGAAAGTATTCAATGGGATTTTCATGGGTGTTGATGCTTGGCTTCCCTGAGAAGTGAGTGTCATAGAGAGGAACCAGTGGGGTCAAGCATCTAACCATTTTCTAAAAATAAGCATAGATGGACTTGTCCAAGTGGGGACTCAACAAATATAGTCTTTCATATCCATAGAATTGTGCTTGTTCTTGGTTACAAAAAACTTTTCTTGTTCAAAAAAATTTGGAAACAAACATTTAACATTGTCATCAAAACTTCAAACCCTTTAGGAAGCAAATACAATTGACCAAATTCATGTGTTATTGCTTTCCCTTGGGATTTTATCCTTAAAGGTTTCTAAACACTTGGATTATATCTCAATTTTCTCACTAAAGTTAACAATAGGTAACCCTTGCCTTAATTTCATCAAAGTTTCACATGATATACCTTGTGGAATGACAAGAAGTTGAGACATTGGACATCTAGTTTCAAAACCTAATCAAGAAGTTTTTGTGGTAAAACAAAGTCATTAAGAAAATACTAAAAACAATTGTACCCCACACATGTGTCTCCAATGATTTCATGCAAGATCAAGATCAAGAAATTGAATGTAAAAGCTCTTAGTCTGAAAGATCACCAAAAGTGTCTCTCGATGCTATATGAATTCAAATGGAGAATTCTAACTTTTATAGAAAATCTTCAAGAAACAACCCTAGTTTGTATTCATTCTATTACTATCAAAACCCAAATCATTTTAAGGAGTTTGAACATCTTGTTTAAGGGAAAGCTTGTTCTTCAAAACTGAGGTCTAGTAAGCGTCTTTTTAGGTAAACCTAGGATCAAAATCAAACCTTCATCCATCTTTGAACATAAAAACACCAAAATAATCTCATCATCAACTCTTTGAAAATCTTGGAAAAATCCTTCATGTTAAACTTTGGGAAAATCATTTGAAACCAATCCAAAATCATCTTGTTTGATTGAATATGTGTAGATGCATCCTTCTCCACATATTTGATCAAATTATCAAACCTTGTGAAAAAAATTATCCCTTGATAACATCCAACATCTTGAGATTTAGGAGTTCATTATCAAACCAATCAAAATCATTGTGTTTGGATAGGAATGTTTAAATGAATCCTTCTTCTCACACCTAGACAAATTAACATATTTTGAAAAAAATCTACTCTAGGACAACACCCAACCTCTTAGACTTTATGAGTTCAACATCAAAATCAAAATCCAAAATAAAAATAAATCTCAAAGAAAACATCAAAATCAAGTCCTAAAGTGTAACATACCCTTCAATATTTTCTTAAGAGTTCCAATCATCCATCAAACAAAAATCTTACATGATCCATATAATTATCACCCTTTTATCTTTAAATCATCCTAAAAATTTCTCTTTTTTGTACCTAAAGATAGATCAATCCAAAAAATTAGAGATTCATCTCCCATATTCTTAAATTGGTCCCTATTTTATGGTGCAAACTAGATCTCAACACAAAAGAAACATGGAAGCCAACAAAGAAACATCTACATTGAGTGACTTAAGTCAAACTGCTCCCAAAATGAATCCCATGGGGTTGGGTACTCTCACGATTAACCTTCATCCATTTTCACAAGACCATCAAGAGGAAGGTGTCCAAGTGGAGGATCTTACCAATAATCCCTTTGGAATTTCATAAGAGGAAAGCGTTGAAATAATTTAAAATCTAGAGAATCATAAGATTATCAACATCATGATGAGAATAAATCCCTCACTATGCATGCTCAAATTAGCAAAGAAAGGGGCTAAAATCCCCTCGAATTTTGATGTGAGCACTATTGTGGAACCATATTTTGGGATCATGCCTCCAATCTCATCTACCATCCCCATTTCATCTACCCCCCCATTTCAAAACATCGCTCAAGAAATCCAACAAATCACATAATCTATTGTTCCAACACAACCCATTGTTAACAAAGGGAGTGCATTTCTCAATGCATTGCAAACACATCCTCTCATAAACAGTTAGGAATTGGATGCAAACACCATTTTGGGAAAAACCATACCCAAAATTCCATCACATCCATATGTCCCTCTCACCTTTCATGATCCAAATGATCCATCATCACCATCATTCCATGAAACACCCAAAACCTCTCTCCCCATAACCTCACAAGGAGAGGGTGACATATTTGGACCAAGGGGTATTTTCAACACTATACCATTTTCTCAGGAGATTACACCCCTCACATTTCCAACACTTCCACTATTTCCATCAATATCCACATCATTTCTTGGTTTAGGTCTTCTCGCTTAACCGAGTATCAATCAACAAAACTAGATCAACCCACCAAGCATCAATCAGAGCATCACTCCAAATACTTCCACTTTTCCATCAATATCGCAACAACAGATGGAAACCATCCTGATAACAAAAACCACCACCATCACAACATCAACCACCCCTAACATCTCAAAACATGGTCTCTCAAAGACCAACCACATCGATCGCACCATCTACCATTCAAGCCCCGATTATCAACATGATGGTGCCTCTCATAACCACAACAAGCACCATTCCAAATCCACCTCTACCACCACCACCACCAAACTCAAACACATCAAGCCAATATAGTATTGTATTGCAAGTTGCTCAGTGGGTTGTTTATCAAAAGGAACTCCAACAAGTGCAAAAACAAGTTGTGCAAGTTGCTCAAGCTGCCCAAGTTGCATTACAAGCACAACAGGCTACTCAATCCCAAATATTATTACAAAAAAAACAACAACAAGCCACTCAAGCTATGCAAACTTCTCAAGCTGCATAGATTGCACAAGCTACCACTCAGGCCCAAGCACAGGTTCAAGCTCAAGCTCAAGCCCAAGCTCAATATCAAGCCGAAGCGCAAGCACAAGCATAGACACACTATCTTGCACAACATCAAGCATATCAACAAGCGCTAAAATAATATCAAGAACAATAGGAACCAGCCCAATTAGCAGCTCAACAACAAGCACAACATCAAGCTTAACAATAGGCCTTAATAGCACAATAGCAATAAGACCAACAAGCATTGTTGGTACAACAACAATTGAAAGCATACTTGACTCAACATAATATGCAAACATCATCCATCAACATGCCAACCAATCAACCCATCCCACCAACAATCGTACCACCTTAGAACACTTTCATCCCACCCCCTGATCCGCAAAATGATGTGACAACACAACTAAGGTTGCTCTTGCAACAAGTGCTTGATCTTTAATTAGGGTGAACCAAAAAAAACCCAACTTGTGTCCTTATCTATTTGATAGAAGCCTTGTAATGAAACCATTCCCAAAGGGATTTGAGATCCCCAAATTTGATAAGTATCATGGGACAAGAAACCCTGAAGATCACATCAGGGAATTCTATGTTCAATCCATGGAAGTCGCATATGACAATACCTATCTGATGTGGCCATTTCCTAGGAGTTTGGATGGCCACGACATGGAATGGTTCTCTCACCTGCCTGCATGCATTAAGACATTCCAAGTTATCAGAGACACATTCTTCAAAAACTATACATGCAATATCGCCATGCATGTCAGTCTAGAGAAACTATCAACTCTAAAAAAAGGTAAGAATGAATCATTTGCTTCATTCCTACAATGATGGTAATCCAAGGCCAATTAGAGCAAATGGGTCATGCCTGAGGAACAACAAGTGTGCACTATCATATCCAACCTTGACGACTTCTTGGAATTCCATCTCAAAGTCCAAGGTATCACCACGTATGACCAGTTGATTTCCAAGGCACTCATTATTGCATGATCCCTTATGAAACAACCTGGAGGATCAACTACATATCCTGAACAATAGAACAATCGCCCACCCACCAATTACAATGACAAACCTCGCACATGGGAAATAAACAAAAATATTACCAATGATGGTGTTGTCGATGCCAAATTTATCATCAATTCCCCCGGTAAAGCACACCCATACCACAACAACAAATCCAAAACTCTCATCAAAACAATCATCAAGTGAACACAACAACCAAATAATTAATCGATCAATAACATTAGTGATCAAATGGGACCGCCCAAGCAAAGCAAGAATTCCACCAAGTGAAAGTACACTTTTGTGGAACCACTTGAAGTCATCATGAAGGAACTATTAAACAAAAACCTCATCGGCTCCCACCTATGAGAATTACCAGGAACCAGATGTGAAACCTCCTTGGTACAATGAAAATCAACTCTCTGACTTCCAAAAAATCAAAGGGCACACCACTAACAATTGCATGACATTAAACAACCTAGTCCAAGAGCTCATTGATCAAAGAATCATAAGTGTGGAATAGCCAACAAGAAATTAGAATCTCAAAATATACACAAATCCAATGCCTAACCATAACAATAAAGGGAACAATAACACTGATAAGGGGAAAGGTACCTTCAAAAATGTGAATCATGTGTATGACCATATCATTGCATCCCTATATGACTACTATTCTACCATCGCCATCAAAGGAGCCCATGTCAATTGTGGAGTCACCACAATAAGTGAAGAAATTACCATTGCAGGATCATTTCATCCAAATAGAGCACCCACACCCAACCCCAGGTCTATTCTCAATGGTTACAATGTCCTTGATCAACTAAAAAGAACCCCAACACAAATCTCCATCATGGAGTTAAAAATTTCATCCACCCACAAGAAAATCCTTGAGGAAGCATTGGCTTCATCCACTGTCCCCATAGATCCTAATGCAGAACAATTCCAAGCTATGGTCGACAACATCACTTTGAATATCCTTAAATTCTTCGACCATGACTTTCTAGATCAACCATCTCATAACTATGCACTCCATTTAGAGGTCCTAGTGTAGAAAAATAAATTCAAGTGAGTCTTGGTGGATGGAGGTGCAGGATTGAATATTTGTTCCCTAAAGCTCATTAAAAACCTAAAAATATTAGAGGATTCCATCGGCAATGGAAAAAGTATTATAGTCAAAGTGTATGATGATCAAGAAAGAGTGTCCCAAGGCACAATCAAAATCCCTATTCAATTAGGGTCAGCTATCATGGAAACAACCTGTCAGGTCTTGGACCTCGACTTGCCTTATAACATTCTCTTGGGACGTTTGTGGATCCATGTAATGCAAGCAATAACATAAACCTTCCATCAATGTGTCAAATTCAGATATGAAGGAAAAGAGGTCACCATCCATGGAGATCCTGAACCATTCTCATAGTGCAAGAACCTAGAGGTAAAATACTACAAAATCCCTTAAGTGCCTAAAAATGATGAATGACCATCAACACCATACATTGATCCTGCCACTCTTGCATCCACTTCTGCAACAAAGACACCCGCCATTCCCACCATCCCCATCATCTTTGATATCAAATTCATCATCCAGGATAATGGTTGTGGAAACTATAAAATTCCAAAAAATGCCTTTGTGGTAGGAGAGTTACCACAATCTCCTAGATCACGAGGATGTATGTAGTCAAATGAAGCCTCCACTTCACAAACATCCCCCAAAGAATATCCCAACTTTAGAAGTTGGGGAGATGTTGGCCAAGAAGTCATAGAGGAGGATCCATCTCATCTCCTATACCAAGATAATAGACCAACATCTAATCTACCAATGGATGACAACAACAAAGGTTTGCAAATGATGATCTTAATGGGCTATGATAGAAACCAAAAATTGGGGAAAAATGACAATGGGATTCTAATACCCATCATTTTGGAGACGTGAATGAGAAATATTGGCCTTAGATATGCCCCTCTAAGTATAACCATACATGGCTAAAGTCCTCTAGTTAGAAAGGTTAATAATCCTCCTCAACAATTAGCAGTTGAACTTCACTTACCCATATCTATAGGTCAATTCATGGAAAAATTTACATTTGACATGCTGAAATCTATAGTAGTAGTGATGACAAAGATCCCATAACCAACCTACCTAGACTATTTGAAGACACTACCCTTCTTATGATTAGCACCCTTTCTTTTGAGTTAGACCATCAAGATCATGAAATCCACTTAGTCTACCCCCAACTCATCGATTATGACCAACGAGGACCACCAATTCTTGACACATTTGAAAATGATGAGGTGCTCTCAGGATTCATGGGACTACATGATAATATAATATTCCATGTGGGGATCACAAAGCAAGATTCATCATTGAGCTAGATACATAGGCCTATTATGGGGAAACAATTGAGTCCTTCAATCACAAAAGTGAGAAATTAAGAATAATCTCTAGGTCCTTGATTGAAAACAACATTGTGGCACTCTCTGAACCAAAAAAATTAAAAAGAAAGAACGCATCCAATGGTGAAAACCTCTCTGAGGTGCTTGAAGATGAGGGATTCAATCTTCCTTTTAGAGCTCTTCATCAAGAAAAATCAGCAGTCCTAGTAGAAAAATGCAATCTAGTTAATCTAGGAACAAAGGAAACCCCGCACATCACATTCTATGCAGAGTCATTACTATCAGAGTAACACGAGCTCCTACTAGCCTTCTTAAGAGAAAAAAAAGTTAAGTTTGCATGGAGCTATGCTGACATGCCAGGGCTCGATCCAGAAATTATGGTTCATCACCTAGCAGTATACTCTAAAGCAAACCTCGTAAGAAAAAATCTCAAGAAAATGCACCCTCGGATCACCCTGCTAGTCAGAATGGAATTGAAGAAGCTACTTGACACATGATTCATTCAACTAATAGACTATCCAGAATGGGTGCCAAACCTTGTTCCTATCTCAAAACCTAATGGGGGCATTAGAACTTGCACAAACTTTAGATACTTAAACAAAGCATGTCCAAAAGATGATTGCCCATTGCCCAACATTGACATGATTGTAGACATGATGACAGGACACAAAATTCTTTCCCTGATGGATGTTTCTTGGGATACAACGAGATAATGATTGCTAAAGAAGACCAACACAAAATGACCTTCACTTGTCCATGGGGGACTTACTATTGGAATATGATGTCATTTAGCTTGAAGAATGTAGGAGCAACATAACAAAGAGGCATTATGTCAATCTTCCATGACATGATCCATAAAACTGTCGAAGATTATGGGTATGTGCAGGATCATGATGGGACAAAAAGTTGCAATATGATGGGTATGTGGTTGATGACCTTTTTTTTACCCAAAATTGATGAAACAAAAAGGGATTTTCAACAAGATTCTCAAATTTCCACCAATATAAATTATGCTTCCCTTTGAATTTAATAAGTAATTATTATTGATTTTCCATTTGAATTACAACTAAAGTCCTGATTGATAGGATGATTGAAAAACATCTACAACTTTCAAATGGTATCACATTCTATGCTTCGCATACTATAGGATTAAAAAAAGAAAAATTGAATTTCATGAAGTTTTGACCAAGTTAAGGTGGTAAGACATATGAATTTTTATATTTTTAAGAAGTTGTAATAAAAAAGTCATAATTAATTATTTAAATGGAAAAAAATTACAAAAAAATATGCATCACATTGGGGCATGAGTCCTCTACTTATATCTAAAATCTTATAAAAAAATATTATCATTTTATTGTTGTTAGGGTGGTCAGACAAACACCTACTTCTTATTTTTTCCCTAAAATTTAAGTACTACTATATTGAAATTACAAATTTTCACCAAATAGATTTATTTTTTTAAACAAACCTAGTAGTTTAGAAACTATATTCAATTTTCTCCAAATTCTATTCTTACATATTTTTGAAATAATATAGATAACTTATTCAAATTTTTACGTCAAGTTTCCTAACTAGATGATTTTTAAAAAACTTTTGCCACTTAAGGGCCTATTTTTTCCATGATGATCCTGCACATACCCTTATGTTGATGACATACTAGCCAAATCTAGAAAGAGGAGGGATCACATAGCAACCTTGAGTGTTATCTTTGATAGGCTAGAGGAGTACAAAGTCTGCCTAAACCCAAATAAGTGTGTCTTTGGCGTACAATCAAGAAGTTACTAGGATACATAGTGTCAATGAAAGGTTTTGAGGTAGACCCTACCAAGGTAAAAGAAATCCTTGAAATGGAAGCACCCAAAAAATTGAAACAATTAAGAGGTCTCTAGGGAAGGCTTCAGTCCATCCAAAGATTCATCGCACAACTGGCAGATAAGAAAATCCCATATTCTTACCTTCTTCACAAGGGAATAGCATACCAGCGGGATGATAAGTGTGAGGAATCCTTCAATAAGATCAAATAATATCTGCTTACACTATCAGTCTTTATGCCACTGATCCCTAGAAATCCATTGATCCTATATGTGTCAGCAACAGTAGCAACCCTTGGAGCTCTCCTAACTCATCACAATGAAAATGGGATAGAAAGGGCCATCTATTATATTATCAAAAAAATGGTTGGGCATGAGTTAAAATATCCATTGATTGAAAAAGCATGTATAATAGTAGTGATTGCTTCACAGAAATTCAGACATTACATGTTGGCACTCAAAATCAAACTCATCACCAAAATTGACCCCTCAAGTACTTACTATGAAAAGTGATGCTTATAGGAAGGATGGATAAATGGGTCATGATATTATCATAGTATGACATTGAATATTTGGAGCGGAAAGTAATCAAAGGTTAGGTAATCACAGATTAGCTTGTGAAAGCACCTATGTATTTAGAGAATCCTCTCATCTCAAAGTTTCCAGATGAATCCATCTTCAATATCAACATAGCCAACCACTAGAAACTTTATATTGATGGCTCATACACACAACATGGATTAGGAGCTAGTGTCTTTTTCATCACCCCACAGGGGGACTGCATACCTAGATCATATAAATTTGCATTCCCCTACACCACAACATTGTAGAATATGAGGCTTTAACCATAGGTCTTAGAATAGTAGTGCAATGGCACATCATGGCCCTTAGAGTATACAGAGACTCCCAGCGGATAATAAATCAAGTGAACAGTGAGTACCAGACTAAGGATGATAAGATCACTCCATACAATAAACTATTGGAGACTCTCAAGGAATCCTTTATCGAGATCACATTTGAGTAGATTTCTAGAGAAAACAACATGGAAATGATTGGATCCCTACTAGACATCCCTCACAATGTGCCAAAATATGAATTCTTGGTAGAGTAGCTTCTCATGCCTGCATTCGAGGTACAAAAGTCATAATTCGTGTGTTAAATTGTTGGTCATGGTGATCCTTGGTACCATGATATTTACACCTACCTACAAATAGGAGTCCTCCTTGCTGACCAACCTTCAACCTTAAAATGAACCTTTGTCAAAAAGGAATCCTAATTCGTCATCATATATCATAGGAGCATAGAAGGAACCTTATTACACTACCTAAATGTTGAGGAAGCATTGATTGCTTTAACTAAGGTGCATAACAACATCTATGGTTCACACTCGAGTGGAATGACCCTAGCCAAGAAAATTTTGAGGATGGGGTATTATTGGCCTATAATGCAAAGAGAGGCACATGGCTATGTTAAAAGGTGCCTACAATGTTAGCAACATGGGAAACTCATCCATGCTTCAGCTCAAGAGCTCCATCCTATTGTTACACCATGGCCCTTCTCACAGTGGGGACTTGATCTCATTGGAAAAATCATCCCCACTTCATCTAATGGCCACAAATTCATCATAACCACCATATAATACTTTACCAAATTGTTGGAAGCTATACCCATGACATATATAACCAAGAAGCAGATATCAAAGTTCATCTTGAACTATCTTATTTGTCGTTATGGTGTCCCACAAGCCATTATCTCAGATAATGGGACACCATTCAAGAATCAAGATGTCCATGAATTATGTGAAAATTTCAAAATCCAACATCACTTCTCCACCCCATACTATCCCCGAGGTAATGGCCAAGCAGAAGCCACCAATAAATCCATTTTGAAAATCCTCAAGAAAATAGTCAATGATATAGGCTGTTACTAGCATCTACAGCTCAATCCCACCCTCTAGGCATACCAAACCAACATCTACACACCCACCAGCACCACCCCCTTCTCCTTGGTCTATGGATCAAAGGCAATATTACCCATTGAGATTGAGCTCCCATCACTAAGAATATCACTGCAAAACCTCATCATGGACCAAGAGTACCAAGTATCAAGACTGAATGAGTTGGAGCTATTGGATGAGCAGAATATAGATGCTTTAGATCATTTGCAAGTCTATTAGAATAGACTCAAGAGGAGCTATAATAAGAAAATCAGAAGCAAGACTTTCCAAGTTGGAGAATTGGTACTAAAAGAGAATCAGAAGAACATCCCAAATCCAAACAACAAAGGAAAATTTGAACCCAATTGGTTGGGACCATTTGTTATCACAGTGAGCTATCAGTCAAGGGCATATCAGTTATCAACACCTGAAGGGGAACCTCTGCAAGAGCCCATGAACGACTCTCATCTCAAAAAAAATTTATGCCTAATCTTTCAAGGTATAGAACCAAAAAATCCAAAAAATTAGAAAATGTCCTTAAAAAATGGTTACCTTGGTGAAAACCTAGTAAACAAGCATCTTTGTGACAACAAAAAAATCAAAAAGAAAAAAATTAAAAAAAATTAGAAAAAGGATAAAAAATAGTAAATAGAAAAATCATCCTCTAGTGAAAACCACTTCCATGGCACTTTGGGCAAGTACCTTGGTGAAAATATGGCAAATAGGCACCTTGTGTAAATAAGCACTTTCCATCCACCAGCATCTTCGCAACTCATTTTGTATCATCCATCCATTATGCTTCCATCGCATTCCATATCTCCATCCATTTTCCATCTGCATCTGCATCATAGCTTGGTCATGTGTTCATAGCATGATCCCTCCTAGTACTACTAGACCCATCCTCAAGGTTAGTTTTTCTTTCCTTTATTGAGATAGTCTATTGTATCATGCTAGGGGCATGTTCTCATCGGATCGAATTCATGTATATTCTTGAAGTCCTTAAAACAAAAAATACAAAAACATCAAAAAATTGAAAAACCCAAAAATATTCATAAAACAGAGAAAATCCAAAATTATTTGAAAAATATCAAAATCCAAAGCATGTCAAAAAGGTCAGTCAAAAAGTCAAAAAAAAAATCATCAATCAAACTATGAGTCTCTGAGCCTTGAATGTAGGCAAGGTTGATCTATGATCATCCCTCAAGATACTTAGGTCAGTCCTTTAGGAGTCTGTCATAATAAACTGACATTTCATCATGTATATCTTCATCTATAAATCAGTTAAGTCATTAGTCAAACTACATGGTCTTTGCATGTATAACGTAGGAAAAGCTAATTTGTTGATCAGCCCACAAGGCCCCTAGGATAGGTCTTGGTCAAAATCTTAGAAAGCCCCAAAATATTTGAAAATCAAAATTCAAAACATTTATAAAATCTCAAAAAATACCAAAAACAACCTCAAAAAAGTTCAGAAAACTCAAAAAACATCGAAATATTTGAAAAAATCCATCCATCTCATCTCGCTTTCACCCATAATAAACATCACCCATAATAAATGATCATCATCCTCAAACTTCGGTAAAACAATTGGAAAAAATTCTAGCAAGTTAAAAGTGAAAACTCAAAATGTCAAGTCTCAGGTTTAGGTCAGTACATAAACAAGTTAGTCAACTCTTTGTGGGTATGTGCAAGATCATCATGGAAAAAATAGGCCCTTAATTGACAAAAAATTCAGAAAAATTAGAGTTACACAATTTGATGTAAAAATTTGAATAAGTTATGTATATTATTTCAAAAAAATGTAAGAATAGAATTTATAGAAAATTGAATGTAGTTTCTAAACTACTAGGTTTGTTTAAAAAAAAAATCTATTTGGTGAAAATTTGAAATTGCAATGCAATACTACTTAAATTTTAGGGAAAAAATAAGAAGTAGGTGTCTGTCTGACCACCCTAACCATAATAAAATGATAACATTTTTTTATAATATTTTAGATATAAGTAGAGGACTCATGTCTCGATGTGATGCATAGTTTTTTGTAATTTTTTTCTAGTAAATAATTAATTATAATTTTTTTATTACAACTTTTAAAAAATATAAAAACTTGTATGTCTGACCACCTTAACTTGGTCAAAACTTTATGAAATTCAATTTTTCTTTTTTTAATCCCATAGTAAACGAAATAGAATTTGATGCATGTTTTGGATTCAAAAAATTTGATACCGTTTAAAATCTATAGATGTTTTTCAATCAACCTATCAATTAGGACTTTAGTCGTAATTTGAAATAAAAATGAATAATAATTACGTATTAAATTCAAAGTAAATCATAATTCATATTAGTGGAAATATGAAAATCTCCTTTAAAAACCCTTTTCATTTCATCAATTTTGGGTAAAAAAATAGTCGTTAGTCACATACCCATCATATTGCCACTTTTTGGTCCATCATGATCCTGCACATACCCTTGTGTCAATAGTCTATCACCTAATCAATACCATATCAATCATCTTATAACATCATTTCCTAGGATGTATCCCTCCTACCATGGGAATTATTTATTAGAAAGAACACTTTGGATAAACGAAATAACATGTTTCCATCTACTAACATGTCCTAGGATGTATCATTCCTACAATGGGCATTATCTATTGGAAATAGTGTCGATTCTTATCCATAAAAACACATTTCCTTTTGGTTAGTGGTATTTAATAACATTAGCTTGTTTGTTTACCTTATCTTTGTCTTTTTACTTATCTCTTTGTACTCATTCCAATAACCTCTTGATGATGTCCAAACAAAATGATTTATAGAGATAAGAATGGGGCAATGATCATTATCTTTTTATCTATTGCACTTGTTGGATGTTCTTGTAATATAACCTCGGTCATGCGTGCTTTTTTTGGGCATAGGGAGGATTTTTTAGGTATCTTGTTTACCACATAGGAAGGCTTTCTTTTCTATGTTTTGGTTCAAGATGTTTGAAATATCTGAACTACATTTTAAATGATGATTCATATGTTAGGTGTGAATAGGAGTAATCCTATCTAACTATCGATTCAAATTCCATCACACTAAGTGCAATGCCATCCTAGTTCTTTATACCTTGATGCATCGTGCTTATGCGTGTTATCAAACATAAGGTAAGTGGCCCTTTTAAAATCACAATTCTTGATAAGCAAATCATCCATTTCTCATCATCATCTCTCATAAAGTTGGCTTGTTGGATCCTCTTGTCATCATCTCATTTCTAATTTCTTCTTTTTTGCACTAACATCATGTTAGGATAGTTAATCATCATCCCCAATGCATCTATCCTACATCCACAAATCATTAGCATACATAAATTTCATAATCATAGCATATCACATCATCCATCTCATCCATCTCACCATGCATTACATTATCATTTGAATTGTTTAGGATAATATAGACTTGTTAGTCTAAGCATCTTAAAACCATCTCATTTGCATCATCATCACAACCATCCATGTGTCCATCTTGAACCTCTTTGTCGTGAGATCGACCCTTAAATCAAATCTTTTCGCTCAATCTCTTGAAGGGGCAATGTACCAATGTACTTCTTTCCACTGGGGCATCTGAAAAAATTTAGATTTTTTTAAAATTTTGATCGCAAAAAGTTTATTCTTTGAACCAACACAACAAGTACATTGTTTCAAAGAGGGAAAAATTGTAGACATGCAAAACTAACATATTGCATTTAATCAAGTCCATTCATTAAATAAATCAATCTTATTTGATTTATCTCTAAAGTCCTCCATTTAAATTAAAGAAACACTATCATTATTCCCCTTAGCTAAATAAATCAAAATATTTATTTAAATAAATCTTTATCATTTTCCATCTCCTTTTTTATTTAGTTAATCCATAAATCTAAAATAAAAAGGGAAAATCACCTAATCTTCATTTAAGTTAACTAAATCAAGATTAAATCTAATCTTAATGCAAGTCCCATCCTCCAGCTTTTCCCACTTGCACAAATAAATCAATTAATTCATTTATTAAATCCTCATTTTCCATAAACATGGCATAAAAGTGGAATATTCTCTAAAATTTGAATTCAAATCAAGTTGACTTGTCCCTTCCAACATAGCATTAATTCTCATCTTACATGTCCCCCACTAGGCATTTAAGACCCCTTCTCCCTCCAACAAGCCAAATTTGAAATTTGAAAAGGCCACCTAATGTCATTTATTGACACATTCCTCAAAACTTGCACATCCTTGGCCCATTCACATGGTGACAAGTGGCTCCTTGTAATTGGCTCAAGATTAGTCCCACATTCACCCATTTTGCATGTCACTCCACCATTCTCTCCTACAAATAGAGAACTCATCCTTTGCATTTGATCATCCACAATTCATGCAAAGTTACTTTCTTCACACTAAGAGCTAATTTTATCCACTTCATCTTCAAGGCATTTTATCATTGAGCTTGTCAAGGGTTGGGAAAGGGTCACTTTTCATAATAAAGTGACACCAATCCACTATGGAATAGGTATTCAATGTGTATTTCATGTTTTCAATTAGTTTACTTTTCTATTTTGTTTACAATGTTAGACATGTTGAATTATTTCATAAGGACACTATGCTATTTGTTTGCTATGAACTAACATCATGCTGATATTTTAGATAGAATTTTAGCTTGTAGATATACGGTGTTACAATGTATATCCTCAGAATTATGTGGTGATCTGAACATTGGAAAATCAAATTGGTTAAAGAAATTATGAGCAAAAAATCCAAATCACTAGCCCATGGAATATTTTGACAAAGAGGACATTTCTTATCAAGATTCATCTATCATCAAACATCAATCCAAACAATCAATATCAGTTGCATCTAACGAGTGCCTCAACATCACATCAAATCATTTAAAGAAATCTTGTTTCAAATCAAGCTTCAAAATCTTGATCAATCAAATCCAATCAATCCATCATCATCTCAGGATATTCTTCCCAGTCCTTGTGTTGGTTAACACTATCCTTGCATTGTTGTGTATCCTCAATTATGTTATCATAATCAGTCAAATTCAATCAATCCCTCATCATCTAGGGATATCCATCATAATCCTTGTGTTGCTTAGCATTATCCTTGCATTGTTGTGTATCCTCAATAATGTTATCATCATCAATCCATCGATCTGATAAATCAACCCTGGCTTGGTTTTCAACAAAATCCTAAAATAGATCAATGATATCATTACACATATCATATCCAAAATGTCCAAATTGGGCAAAAACACAAAAACATAAAAAAATCAGAAAATCCAAAAAACCAAGAAAATTCAAAAAACATCCCAAATCATATCAAAAACCCTAAAACACTCATAAAAATAGAAAACATAAAAAACATGGTATCCGAACTACATTGTCTCTAAGCTTAAATGTAGGAAAGGCTAATCATTGATCAACCTCTAAGACATAAAAACATAATTTTTTTTGAAAAAAAACACCAAAATCCAAAAACATTCATAAAATCTTAGAAAACCCCAAAACAACCTCAAAACATTTCAAAAACATCTAAAACATCCAAATATTTGAAAAAATCCATCGATCTCATTTCGCTTTGACCCACAATAAACATCACTCATAATGAATCGTCGTCATCTTCATCCTTTGGCAATACAAACAGAAACAAGCACAACCAAAAAAAAAAGTAAGCTTCAAATGCAAAATCAAAATCGAATCAAGAAACCTTTAAACACAAAAGGGTATGTGTAGAATCATGGTGGACCAAAAA
Organism: Sequoia sempervirens; assembly: GCA_007258455.2. Taxonomy (NCBI): domain Eukaryota; kingdom Viridiplantae; phylum Streptophyta; class Pinopsida; order Cupressales; family Cupressaceae; genus Sequoia; species Sequoia sempervirens. The sequence continues at coordinate 174,355,333 of VDFB02000017.1, forward strand.
GTGGCAATATGATGGGTATGTAGCTGACAACTTTTTTTAAACTAAAATTGATGAAATGAAAATGGTTTTTAAAGGAGATTCTCAGCTTTTCAATAATGAAAATTATGCTTTACTTTGAATTTAATAAGTAATTATTATTCATTTTCTATTCAAATTACGACTAAAGTCCTAATTGATAGGCTAATTGAAAAAAATCTATAACTTTCAAACAGTATCACATTTTTTGAATCCAAAACACATGTCACATTCTATGCTATGCATACTATAGGATTAAAAAAAGAAATATTGAATTTCATGAAGTTTTGACCAAGTTAAGGTGGTCATACATACGAGTTATTTATATGTTTTAAAAGTTGTAATAAAAAATTCATAATTAATTATTTACTTGGAAAAAAATTGCAAAAAAATATGCATCACATCAGGACATGAGTCCTATACTAATATCCAAAATATTATAAAAAATTATTATCATTTTATTATGGTTAGGGTGGTCAGATAGACAACTACTTCTTGTTTTTTCCCTAAAATTTAAGTACCACTCCATTGAAATTTCAAATTTTCACCAAATAGGTTTTTTTTTCTAAACAAACCTAGTAGTTTAGAAACTACATTCAATTTTCTATAGATTCAATTTTTTACATATTTTTGAAATGATATAGATAACTTATTTAAATTTTTACATCAAGTTGCCTAACTCTGATTTTCTAAATTTTTCGCCACATAAGGGCCTATTTTTTCCATGATGAGCCTATACATACCCAAAATCAAACTCTTGATCATTCAAAAACATGTCAATAGACCTTATATCATTATCCTTTCAAACAAATTATCAACTTGTCACCATCCACTAACATGTCCTAGAATATATCCTTCCTACAATGGGCATTATCTTTTGGCAAAACACTTTGGATAAACAAAACGACATGCCGCCATTCACTAATATGTCCTACGATGTATCCTTCCTACAATGGGCATTATCTATTGGAAATCATTTCAATTTTTATCCTAAACAAAATAAATACCTTTGGCTAGAGGTATGAAGAACATTGTGTCACGACTCCTCCTTCCTAACTTTTACTGCACAATTTTTGATAGACTTTAATGCATGAACACATGTTAAATGGACTAAAAATATAATACTCATATTCTTGAAAATCTTGCCTGTCATTAATTATTGACTGAAAAACTTGAGAGCAGAATCTGAATGTCGACCAAATTCAGTGGACAACTATGAAGTTTAAGGCATAATTCATGAATAGAAAAGGACATTAAGACCACGTTTTCAATAAAAACTGCACAGTGAATCAGATCCCGATAAGCAAATTAAATTTTTAGTCAGCACAGACCTACTGGTAGGTCACATCTCACTGTCTCAACTATAACTTTGCCCCATCCATATTATTCACATGGAGTTCTATTTCATCTGCCCGAAATAAATTTCAGAACTAACTCGCATTCTATAGTTTGCAAAAATTTAATACATTATAGCTATAAAACGAGGGAATGGACTTCTATTTTGGAGAGCAATTGAATGTTTTATGAGAGACTCCAGAGAGATGCACGAATTCAGACTTCAGGAAGGAGGAGAGACAACCAGGGCGCATTGTTCACTTCAGATGTCCTCCAAGAATCAGTGCACCAAGTAGGTATCTTACCTGTCCACTTTGATATGTAGAATATTGGATTCCTCTTGTCTTTTTTCACAAACAAATACATGCATACAAATAGAGCAAGTTAGACTAAGCCATTAAATTCGAATGAGAACCTTTGTGAAGCTGCACAGGGCATATCAGAGAAAAATATGTAGATTTTACTTAGTCTTTTATGAACCAGCTAGAATAACCAATAGAACATGGGTTTTTGCAGGAGAAATGTTGCATCTATAGTCTTGATTTAGCTAGCAATCTATAGTTTTATTTATTTATCTAGAAAATAGTTGCAGGAAATCACATGACCATGAAATATCATTTGGTACATAATTTTAAGAGTTGGAATTCTCTAATTTGTTAGCCATGATATACTAATGCACTATAGGCGTAATTTTCTGATCAAGATGTGAAGATTTTAATTGCTGTGATACTATTTTTTTTAAACAGAGAATAATGACTATACATTTAACCTTCTTATTTGTTTAAAAATTACAATTTCAATGATAATGGATTAGTCTTGGTTGGATTACCATTTAAATTACTTTCTAAAAGATCATTCACCTTGATCCACCTTATAATGAGAATCTTGTTTAGGCGTCCAATTTTATTCCTATTAATTAAGAATTTTATAGCTCCATTCTCTGGTTCATCCATTTCTACGCTTGTTTAATATAAAATATGTCAATTACTTCTATAAAAAGAATTTGGGCATTTTGTGCAAAAAGGCTAATTAGAAAATTCATGACAATTGTAATAGAATCCACTCTTAATAAATAGATAGCATTCTTAACTTGTTCAAATAAATATATATATATATATATATATATATATATATATATATATATATATATATATATATATATATATATATATATATATATATATATATATATATATATATATATATATATATATATATATATATATATATATATATATATATATATATATATATATAAATCATGCATACTTAAATCTCTTTTGAAAATTTGGTGTAAGACATGCCTTTAGGGCTGCAATTGTCTCTATTTCCTCAATTACTTTCTTTAGGAGATATATATGTGTTTGGATACAATCTTTTGCTTAATGCCATTTTATAAATGAGGGTAAAACCTAAATATTTTGGGTTAAGTGATATTCAATGTCTATGTACCAAAAGATAAGGCCATGTAAATATGGTTACCCTAATATGTTAGATGAATGAACGGACCTTGTTACTTTTCTTACTGAAAATTTGGATTGGTGCATATCAATGGGCATTGATCTAAGATATTAATAACCATCCTTAATTTTTATTTCATAGTAATTGAATGTTTATTTGGTAAATCAAAATATACATATTTCCCTTATACGATCTAATCCATTTAGGGAGTCTTACCAAACACTTGGCATTTGTAAATTATTTCTAGTATGGTTAGAAATTTGCAATATAATCAAATTAAAGATATTGTTAGCCTAAAAGCCACGTATTAACATTGATAAAATTATCTTAATATATTGAAGCATTCAAGTTCTCTTTTATTCTAGTTGGTCTAGGACCTTCAATTTAAATACAAAGAACAATGAAACCCCTTCTACACAAAGGTAGTTCTTCTATAAAAAAAAAAGTAGACAACCTAAGTACTCCATTTCCCTAGTTAGTGTTGAATAGTTACTTTATTTCATTCCATAATATAGTCATTGGAATTTTCACATCCTAATGCTACATAAACCATCTAGAAGATAGAAATATGAGTGGAATAATAGGACTCTAATCCTTCCAATGATTCTTGAAGATATTTAAACTCTAGGTAAAATTGATTGTGTGTGTGACTTTGATAAGGGAAGTAGGGAACGATATATGTTAGGGAATTTTTCAAAATAACAAAGTACTCACTTAATTATGTTGCATGGGGATTTTTATTTTTTTTATAAATGGTTAAATAATTCTTCTTACTATAAATTGTTGACCAATGTTTGTTGATTTATTTTTAATGAATATTATTAAAATTACCATGCATTATGTGTTTATTTTCTTACTAAGATTAAGTATGTTAGACATAGATTTGAAACTAATCAAAAGAAAGGAAAACAAAACTAGCAGCATTCGTTATTAACGATGCCTCTGGCTCATGTTTACAGGTAAAGTCATCGCACTTGAGCTACTACATCTATAGCCTCACACAGCTGCAATAACAGCGTCTGTGGCATCGTCCCTATAAATCGCCAGGGAGAAATAAGGAACATGGGTTGTTTAAAATCCAAAGGAAGGGAAATCCCCTTTGGATCGATAATCTAAAAAGATAAAACAAAAATGAATCAAATCCGCTAGTGACAACCTAGAAAATTAAAACTTAGGAATTTTCAGTGGTGCAAATGTAATTCTAACTCAAGGATAAAATCATGTGGATAAATTATTAGGAAATCATTTAAATGGGTCAAGGGAGATGAATATCATTAGGGAGTAGGGTTAGATGAATGTTAATAGGTAAACAATAAATGGTCAAGGTGATCGTTTATTATCCATGCTTCCCATCGTGGGTAGCAACCGCAGAGGAACTGTCTAGGGGAAATAAAAACCCTAGAAAGGGTTGCGTACCCGCTTTATAACAATTCACATAAACATAGCCTAGAAAATAGAACTACATATTTTACGCCTTGATCCTGTTTGGAAGTAGGGTATGTAGGCAGTCTGGGAAGCGAAGGATGCCCCCAGTACTTAGGCGTTCGGGTTTGGGGTTTAGGGTTGGAGAGATCACATAACTAGTTATAAGAGATAATCAACCAAAATACATGCAACTATACTCAGAAGAATCCCATATGGATTGCTTGATTCCCCGAGGCCCTTAGGCCAAAATCCGAGGTGAGTTTCAGGTTTAGAAGTTACAATTTTACATACCCTTGAGGACGACGACCTCGGTGCACTTTTAGTAGAGAGTGTGGTCATCAGGGAAGCAACTCAGGATCTGGATGATCCCAATGAGTCCAAGACTCTGGCCAGAGCACATACCTATCATATGATAGATGCCTGCCTCATTCAGGTGGATGCCTATTCCGATTATATGAATAGATGTATTCCTATTCCATATGAATAGATGAAGTGAGTTCCTGTTCCATATGAACAGATGATATATCTATCTCGTATGGATAGAAGTTCCTGAGTGTACTTGTGAATGAATACTTGAAAAAAAAATAGTGGTATTTCGGTTAAAAATTAATTGGGTCTTTACATATGGTATCAGAACGAGATTCAAAAAATAGGCCTTGAGCTTACTACGACTCGCGCAATTGAAATATGTATTTTAAAAGTTATATGAAAGAAACATCCTTTCTCAAACATTGGAATCATACTAACATGAGAATAATTAAATAGGAATTCTAAATGCCAAGGGGAAGGGCAACTCGAGCTGGTGTCGGTCGGAGACCAAAGTGGAACAAAGATGATGAACCACTGGCTCAGAGAAGGAATAAGGATGGGATTGAAGCAATAATAGAACTGTTAACTGAACAAAGAGATAAAATCAACTCTTTGGAGCAAACGGTATAAGAACTTCGAACAAGACAAGATAATATTGAAAATATAGTTGAACCTCAAATTGAAAACGCTCCTGAAGGAGATAATCCAGAGCATAACATAATGGATGTTATTGCATCTAGGAGAGAAAATCCTATTCTAGAATTGACTAAGGACTTGAAGGAAATCACCCCTCTGAAATTTAATGGGAAACAACTAGGAGAAGGGGCAGAAAATTGGCTTAATGAAATGGAAAAGTATTTTGAGTTAAGAGATTTCAGCAAAACTACTAAGGCCTTATGGGGGTCCTACCAACTTGTTGGTGAAGCAACTAGCTGGTGGACTAATGTGAAGGAACAAAATAAGTACACCAAGAAGGATATAACATGGGAATGATTTGTTGAGAACTTTCGAAAAAGGTGGCTACCACAATTGTTTTTTGATGAGAAGATGGCTGAGTTCCACAACCTTTGACAAGGATCTTTGACAGTTCAACAATATTGGGATAGGTTTTCCAAACTGCTAAAATAGGTGCCAATATATCAACAAGATGAAAAGAGCCAAACCAGGAAATTCATTTTGGGATTAAATACCAACATAGGAGCATAGGTTGACATGCATGGACCAGAAGGTATGAATGAAGTGTTAGAGAAATCCTTAAAACAAGAGAGGAAGTTACAAGCTTTAACTTTAGTGAGACAATCTTTTAGGAGCAATAATTTCAAGAGGAAACAAGAATTCAGAAGGAATCAAAACTTCAACAAGAACCTAAGGAACAATTCATCAGAAAGAAGACCACCTCCAAATCATAATCAAAGGTATAATGGGAACAATGCTTACAAAAACAACTTGAACAAAAATGAACCAAGAAACTATAACGGGCCAACAAATCAACCAAGGCTCAATGAAGCAAGCAATAACCAGCCTAAAAATCCAATGCAACGAGGACCACCAGGTGGATGTTTCATGTGTGGAGGGAATCACTTTGCTAGAGAATGTCCAAGGATGCAAAGTCAAATGAAAGCAAATCAACCTCAGAGGGGACCTACACAAAGGATTCATGCAGCAGTAAGAAATTGACGTACTCAATCCTAGAATGTGCCCATAGAGACTACAGGTACTCTATTTGGAAAACTAGTCTCAATTCTAATAGATACTAGATCATCTGAATGTTTTATTTCACCTGAATTTGTAAGGAAAAATGTATTTAAAGTTAATCATATGGAATCATCATGGACAGTCCAGTATGGGGACAAGGCAGTTAAAGACGTGACCCAGTGTCTATCCGATGCAGAAATACAATTTCCTAACTTTAATACAAAGGTAGACCTTTATGTGGCACCTTTAGGATCATATGATGTGATCATTGGAATGAGTTGGCTGAAAAACCATCAAGAAAATGTAGACTGTTACAACAAATGGGTAGAATGTGTAGATGATATAGGAAAAAGGGTTGTGATTCAAGGGAAACATAGACCTATAAGTATGGAAATCATATCAGCTATGCAAATGAAAAGAGAAAAGAGAAAGGGGGCTCTAGTATACATTGTTACCATGGATGAAAAGGAAAAAGGCAATGCTCCAATGCTCTAAAATTCTCCTTACCTTCAAGATTTTAGTGATGTGTTTCCAGAAGAACTACCAGGGCTACCCCCAAAAAGAAAATTTGACTTCTCCATTGATATAGTTCCAGGAGCTGAACCGGTGCCTAAGGCACCCTATCGAATGAACACGACTGAGCTAGTAGAACTCAAGATGCAATTGGAATAATTGCTTGGGAAAGGTCTCATAAGACCAAGTGTATCCCCTTACGGAGCACCGGTTTTGTTCGTTAAAAAGAAAGATGAAACCTTAAGACTATGTATTGATTATAGAATTCTTAACAAAGTCACCATAAAGAATAGGTACCCTTTACCACGCATAGAGGATCTCTTTGAACAAATGAAAGGAGCAACTGTGTTTTCTAAGATAGATCTTCAATTAGGGTACCATCAACTCAGGATAAAGGAAGAAGATATCCCGAAAACATCCTTCAGAACAAGGTATGGGCATTATGAGTTTACAGTTGTACCCTTTGGTGTGACTAATGCTCCAGCTGCCTTTATGAACTTGATGAGTAGTGTGTTCCATGATTACCTGGATAAATTTGTCTTGGTCTTCTTAGATGATATCTTGATTTATTCCAAAAATGAGGAGGAACACCTAGCACATCTTCAGTTAATTTTGCAAAGGTTGAGAGAACATAGGCTATATGGGAAACTATCAAAATGTGCATTCTTTAAAAAGAAAATACATTACTTAGGTCACATCATTTCAGAAGATGGTATAGCAGTAGATCTAGATAAGATAAAAGCCATAGAGGAATGGCCAATTCCAAAAAATGTGTCTGAGGTAAGAAGTTTTATGGGACTTGCAGGATATTATAGGAGATTCATAGAAGGATTCTCAAAAATTGCAAATCCAATCACTTCATTACAAAGAAAGGGTAAGAAATTCTTGTGGACTGAATAGTGTGATAAGGCATTTCAAAATTTGAAGGAAAAATTAACCACTGCACCTATCTCAAAGGTTCCAGAACCAAATGGACACTTCATAGTTGTGACAGATGCTTCCATTGAAGGTCTAGGTGGGGTACTCATTCAAGATGAAGGTGTGGTAGCATATGAATCAAAGAAATTGAAAAATCATGAAGTAAACTATGCACCTCACGATTTGGAACTTGCAGCAATTGTACATGCTCTTCAGAAATGGAGACATTTTCTCTTAGGAAAGCCATTTGAGTTAAAAACTGACCATCAAGGACTCAAATACATCTTCACGCAACCTCACTTGAATGCTAGACAAAGAAGATGGTTAAAATTTCTAAGCGAATACAATTTTGAGATAGAATATATTAAGGGATAGGAAAATAGGGTTGCAGATGCACTAAGCAGAAGGAGGCACTTGATGAATATGGTAATATTCAAAACCACTTTTAAAGAAAAAGTGCTAAATGGGCAAAAAGAAGATCCATGGTATAAGCAGGTTAGATCGACCTTAGAAAATGATCCAGCTGATCCTAGTATAAAGGGGTATAATCTAGATGGTGACAAGATGCTACGATACAACAATAAAATTTATGTTCCAAACTATAAAGAGTTAAGAGAGTTGGTTTTAAATGAAGCCCACAATACCCCTTATTCAGGACACCCTAGGGCAAACAAACTCTATTCAGACCTTAAGAAACTATATTTTTGGCAAGGAATGAAGAATGACATAGTACTCTATGTAGCTAAATGTCTTGAATGTCAGAGGGTGAAGGCAGAGCATAGCCATCCTGCAAGATTATTATACCCCCATGATATACCACATCATAAGTGGCAGGTTATTAGTATGGATTTTATTCAAGGATTGCCTACAACACCTTATAGGCATAACACAATAATGGTGGTAATTGAAAAACTTACCAAGGTTGCTCATTTCATAGTAGGAAATATAACAGATGATGCTCCAACTTTGGCTAAATGTTTTGTGAAGGAAATTTTTATATTACATGGAATTCCAGAAAAGACCATATCTGATAGGGATGCTAGATTCACTTCAAGGTTTTGGACAACTCTTCAATCAGCTTTGGGGACACAATTAAATTTCAGTACAACATATCACCCTGAAACAGACGGCCAAACTGAAAGGACAAATCAAATTGTGGAAGACCTTCTACGTATGTACTGTATGGACCAACAATCTAAGTGGGAATAATATCTTCCACTAGTAGAGTTTGCATACAATAACTCTTTTCAAGTCTCCCTAGGGATGGCTGCATTTGAAGCTCTATATGGAAGAGCCTGTCACACACCTTTGAGTTGGGATAATCTTGAGGATAGAGTGGTAATTGGACCAGATATGTTGAAGGAAATGGAAAATCAAATCAGGTCAATTAGACAGAGGTTAAGGGAACCAACAGATAGACAAAAGAGTTATGCGGATAGGAAAAGAACACAAAGGGAATTCACAGTAGGAGAAAAAGTTTTCTTAAGGGTTAGGCCATACAAAAGTTCTATACGTTTTGGTAAGAAGGCAAAGTTGGTGCTCCGTTACGTGGGACCCTTCGAAATCATAGAAAGGATAAACTTGGTTGCCTACAGATTGGCCCTACCTCCCCAGTTGAGTCGTATCCATGATGTTTTCCATATATCTCTTCTTAAGAAGTATGTACCTAATGAGAAACATGTTTTGAATTGGAATATGTTATAGGTCCAAGATCCCGGGAAAATAACAATAGAGCCATATCGAATCTTGGAGAGGCACCAGTACCGATTGCGCAATAGGAAGGTTGATCAAAGAAAAGTACAGTGGGATCAATATGATGAGGACAATGCTACTTGGGAAGATACAATTGATTTACAACAATCATTTCCCTTCTTGTTTTAAGCACTATTTAGATACTATATTTCTTTTCTTTTCTTTTTTGTTTCAAAGTACTATCTCTTTACTATATAAAACTTATTGAATATATGCATCGAGACGATGCACAAATAAGGGAGGGAGGATGTCATGACTCCTCCTCCCTAACTTTTATTGCACAATTTTTGATAGACTTTAATGCATGAACACATGTTAAATGGACTAAAAACATAATACTTATATTCTTGAAAATCTTGCCTATCATTAATTATTGACTGAAAAAATTGAGAGCAAAATCTGAATGTCGACCAAATTCAGTGGACAACTATGAAGTTCAAGGCATCATGCATGAATAGAAAAGGACATTAAGACCACGTTTTCAATAAAAACTGCACAGTGAATTAGATCCAGATAAGCAAATTAAATTTTTAGTCAGCACAGACCTACTGGTAGGTCACATCTCACCGTCTTCAGCCACTCAACTATAACTTCACTCCATCCATATTATTCACATGGAGTTCTATTTCATCTGCCCGAAATAAATTTCAGAACTAACTTGCATTCTACAGTTTGCAAAAATTTAATGCATTATAGCTATAGAATGAGGGAATGGACTTCTGTTTTGGAGAGCAATTCAATGTTCTGTCAGAGACTCCAGAGAGATGCTCGAATTCAGACTTCAGGAAGGAGGAGAGACAACCAGGGCGCATTGTTCACTTCAGATCTCCTCCAAGAATCAGTGCACCAAGTAGGTATCTTACCTGTCCACTCTGATATGTAGAATATTGGATTCCTCTTGTCTTTTTTCACAAACAAATACATGCATACAGATAGAGCAAGTTAGACTAAGCCATTAAATTCGAATGAGAACCTTTGTGAAGCTGCGTAGGGCATATCAGAGAAAAATATGTAGATTTTACTTAGTCTTTTATGAATCAGCTAGAATAACCAATAGAACATGGGTTTTGCAAGAGAAATGTTGCATCTATAGTCTTGATTTAGCTAGCAATCTGTAGTTTTATTTATTTATCTAGAAAACAGTTGCAGGAAATCACATGACCATGAAATATCATTTGGTACATAATTTTAAGAGTTGGAATTCTCTAATTTGTTAGCCATGATATACTAATGCACTATAGGCATAATTTTCTGATCAAGATGTGAAGATTTTAATTGTTGTGATACTATTTTTTTTAAACAGAGAATAATGACTATACATTTAACCTTCTTATTTGTTTAAAAATTACAATTTCAATGATAATGGATCAGTCTTGGTTGGATTACAATTTAAATTACTTTCTAAAAGATCATTCACCTTGATCCACCTTATAATGAGAATCTTGTTTAGACGTCCAATTTTATTCCTATTAATTAAGAATTTTATAGCTCCATTCTCTGGTTCATCCATTTCTATGCTTGTTTAATATAAAATATGTCAATTACTTCTATAAAAAGAATTTGGGCATTTTGTGCAAAAAGGCTAATTAGAAAATTCATGACAATTGTAATAGAATCCACTCTTAATAAATAGATAGCATTCTTAACTTGTTCAAATAGGTAGATATATATATATATATATATATATATATATATATATATATATCATGTATACTTAAATCTCTTTTGAAAATTTGGTGTAAGACGTGCCTTTATGGCTCCAATTGTCTCTATTGCCTCAATTACTTTCTTTAGAAGATATATATGTGTTTGGATACAATCTTTTGCTTAATGCCATTTTATAAATGAGGGTAAAATCTAAATATTTTGGGTTAAGTGATATTCAATGTCTATGTACCAAAAGATAAGGCCATGTAAATATGGTTACCCTAATATGTTAGATGACTGAATGGACCTTGTTACTTTTCTTACTGAAAATTTGGATTGGTGCATATCAATGGGCATTGATCTAAGATATTAATAACCATCCTTAATTTTTATTTCATAATAATTGAATGTTGATTTGGTAAATCAAAATATACATATTTCCCTTATACGATCTAATCCGTTTAGCGAGTCTTACCAAACACTTGGCATTTGTAAATTATTTCTAGTATGGTTAGAAATTTACAATATAATCAAATTAAAGATATTGTTAGCCTAAAAGCCACGTATTAACATTGATAAAATTATCTTGATATATTGAAGCATTCAAGTTCTCTTTTATTCTAGTTGGTCTAGGACCTTCAATTTAAATACAAAGAACAATGAAACCCCTTCTACACAAAGGTAGTTCTTCTATAAAAAAAAAAATAGACAACCTAAGTACTCCATTACCCTAGTTAGTGTTGAATAGTTACTTTATTTCATTCCATAATATAGTCATTGGAATTTTCACATCCTAATGCTACATAAACCATCTAGAAGATAGAAATATGAGTGGAATAATAGGACTCTAATCCTTGCAATGATTCTTGAAGATATTTAAACTCTAGGTAAAATTGATTGTGTGTGTGTCTTTGATAAGGGAAGTAGGGAACGATATATGTTAGGGAATTTTTCAAAATAACAAAGTACTCACTTAATTACGTTGCATGGGGATTTTTATTTTTTTATAAATGGTTAAATAATTCTTCTTACTATAAATTGTTGACCAATGTTTGTTGATTTATTTTTAATGAATATTATTAAAATTACCATGCATTATGTGTTTATTTTCTTACTAAGATTAAGTATGTTAGACATAGATTTGAAACTAATCAAAAGAAAGGAAAACAAAACTAGCAGCATTCGGTATTAACGATGCCTCTGGCTCACGTTTACGGGTAAAGCCGTCGCGCTTGAGCTACTGCATCTATAGCCTAACACAGCTGCAATAACGGCGTCTGTGGCATCGTCCCTATAAATCGCCGGGGAGAAATAAGGAACATGGGTTGTTTAAAATCCAAAGGGAGGGAAATCCCCTTTGGATCGATAATCTAAAAAGATAAAACAAAAATGAATCAAATCCGCTAGTGACAACCTAGAAAATTGTAACTTAGGAATTTTCAGTGGTGCAAATGTAATTCTAACTCAAGGATAAAATCATGTGGATAAATTATTAGGAAATCATTTAAACGGGTCAAGGGAGATGAACATCATTAGGGAGTAGGGTTAGATGAATGTTAATAGGTAAACAATAAATGGTCAAGGCAATCATTTATTATCCATGCTTCCCATCATGGGTAGCAACCACAGAGGAACTGTCTAGGGAAAATAAAAACCCTAGAAAGGGTTGTGTATCCACTTTATAATAGTTCACATAAAAATACCCTAGAAAACAGAACTACATATTTTACACCTTGATCCCGTTTGGAAGCAGGGTATGTAGGCAGTCTGGGAAGTGAAGGATGCCCCCAGTACTTAGGCGTTCGTGTTTGGGGTTTAGGGTTGGAGAGATCACATAACTAGTTATAAGAGATAATCAACCAAAATACATGCAACTATACTTGGAAGAATCCTGTATGGATTGCTTGATTCCCCGAGGCCCTTAGGCCAAAATCCGGGGCGGGTTTCAGGTTTAGAAATTACAATTTTACATACCCTTGAGGACGACGACCTTGGTGCACTTTTAGTAGAGAGTGTGGTCATCAAGGAAGCAACTCAGGATCCGGATGATCCTGATGAGTCCAAGACTCTGGCCAGAGCACATACCTATCATATGATAGATGCCTGCCCTGTTTAGGTGGACGCCTATTCCGATTATATGAATAGATGTATTCCTATTCCATATGAATAGATGAAGTGAGTTCCTATTCCGTATGAATAGATGATATATCTATCCCATATGGATAGAAGTTCCCAAGTGTACTTGTGAATGAATACTTGAAAAAAAAAATAGTGGTATTTCGGTTAAAAATTAATTGGGTCTTTACACATTGACTTGTTTGTGTGCTTGATCATTTCTTTTTTATTTATCTTATTGCACTCATTTCAATGACCTCTCGATGATGTATAATCAAAGCGATTTAGAGAGAAAGGAATGGGGCATGGATCATCATCTTTTTGTTTGTTGTGCTTGTTGGACATTCTTGAAATATAACTTGGTGAATACTTGCTTTGTTAGGTGCATCCTAGAAAAGTTTATGTATGTCAAGTGTGAACAAGAATACTCCTATATGTTTATCGATTAAAAGTCCATCATACTAGGTACAATGCCATCCTAGTTCTTTATACCTTGATGCATCATTCCTACATGTGTTATGAAACATAAGGTAAGTAGCCCTTTTAAAGTCTCATTTCCTGATAAGAAAATCATCCATCTCTCGTCATCATCATCATCATCATCATCATCATCATAAAGTTGGCTTGTTGAATCATCTTGTCATCATCTTATTTCTTCTTTTCTATGCTAACATCATACCGAGATAGTTCATCATCATCTCTAGTGCATCCATCCAACATCCAAAAAGCATTGAAGTACATAAATCTCATAATCATAGCATATCACATCATCCATCTCATCCATCTCAAATGCATTACATTATCATTTCTAAGCATCTTCCATATCATATCATATAAGAAACACTGATCATCTCACATGCATTGTTCATCATCATAATATAGATCTATTAGTCTAAGCATCTCATAAACCATACATTTTCATAAAACATCCATTGCATAATCATATAGGCATCATCACATCATTCATCTCAAATGCAGTACATTATCATCATTTAAGTTGTTTAGGATAATATAGATTGGTTATTCTAAGCATCTTAAAACCATCTCATTTGCATCATCATCATAACCATCCATACGTCCATCTTGAACCTCTTTATCATGAGATTGACCCTTAAATTGAATCTTTTCACTCGATCTCTTCAGGGGGTAATGTACTAGTGTACTTCTTTCCACTGGGGCACTTGAAAAAATTGATTTTTTTTAAAATTTTGATCACAATAAGTTTATTCTTTGAACCAACGCAACAAGTACATTGATTCAAAGAGGGGAAAAATGTAGACTTGCAAAATTGGCATCATGCATTTAATTAAGTCGTATTTGTCCATTCATCAAATAAATCAAGTTTATTTGATTAGTCTCTAAAGTCATCCATTTAAATTAAATAAATTCATCTTTAACACTAACATCATCCCCTTTAGCTAAATAAATACAATTATTTATTTAACTAAGTCTAAATCATTTTCCATCTCCTTTTGATTTATTTTAATCCATAAATCTAAATCAAATGGGTCAAACCACCTAACTTCCTCTTAATTAATCAAATCATGATTAAATATAATCTTAATCCATGCCACATCATCTAGCTTTTCCCACTTGAACAAATAAATCAATTTTTAAATTAATTTATTAAATCTTCATTTTCTCTCAACAAGGCATAAAAGTGGAATATTCCTCCATTTCAAATCTCCCTCCAAATGGGATGAGTCCTTCCAAAAAGGAATTTATTTCACCTTACAAGTCCTTTTGCATTGATCCTGGCCATTACTCCATTTGACTCTCCCTCCACCTTGTCATTTCAACATTTTCAAATTTCAAATATATGCATTTATGGGCACATTTATAAAAATGTGCACATCCTTCATCCATCCATCTCTTGACAAGTGGTACCATGCCATCGGTTGAGAATTATTCCAACATTGATTCATTTTGGCATTTTTCCAACTTTTCATTCTATAAATTAGAGGCTTCTTTCCTCATTTCATCATCCACAACTTAGAGTTTTCATATTTCAAATATATCCATTTATGGGCACATTTATGAAAATGTGCACATCCTTCATCCATCCATCTCTTAACAAGTGGAACCTTGCAATTGGTTGAAAATTAGTCCCACATTGCTTCATTTTGGAATTTCACCAACTTTTCATTCTATAAATAAGAGGCTTCTTTCCTCATTTTATCATCCACAACTTAGAGCAAAGTTACTCTCTTCACATTGAGAGATAATTTTTTCCACTTCATTTTCATAGCATCTTCAAGGAATTTTGATCATTGAGCTTATCAAGGGTTGTGAAAGGGCCACTTTTCATATCAAAGTGGCACCAATCCAATATGGGGTAGGTATACTTCATGTTTTTAAATGCTTTAGTTATCTTGTTATTTGATTGCATTTTGAAGCATGTTGAAATATCTCATATGGATGTTGAATGGATGCTTTGTTTAAAAATAATAATCATGCTAATGTGTGTTAGAGTTTAAGCCATTTTCAAATTTTTACATCCACAAATATTAACAATAAAAACATCAACTTTCAACATCAAAATTGATACTAATCTCTAATACATATTCTTAATCTTATGAAAAAACATGCAATGTCATCTTTCTTGGACACTTGTCATACCTTGCACATGTGACCACACATTCTTAGCCATCTACAAATCCTAATAAATAGAAAAACCCATAGCATGAAGACTTTCTTCCTTGAAAACCTTCACATCTTACACATGCAGCCACAAATCCATAGCCATGTGTATATTATATTAAAGAAAAACTAAGCATGATTATACCATCTCTCCTAAATAGTGGAACTCATATCACATTATAATAGAGTAACCTTATTCAACCTACTATCACACATCATCCATTCCAATCCCTAAAAAAAAACTAATTAAGAAGGAAAAAAAACCACCAAAAGGAAATACCGTACACTCAAAATAATCTAAAAATACTATGGTAAAAACTCTAGTGAACCACAATGAGAGTGTTTGCAAAAAAAAAAAAAAAAAGTGATTCCTCACACAAGTATATTTGACCAAAATTACCATAATGGGACATTATAACTCCCAAAAACTCCTCAATGTAGAATTAATGGTTTCCTACCTACTAAATAAGGAGGATGCATTGGTATCTCTCAAGATTGAAATTTCCAATGTAACTCCTTGTTCAAGGTCCTCTTGTAGTAATTTGAAGAATCTAAGGAATAAATAATTAAATAATTACATCCCTAGTCTCACAAGGGTATTTAATCTCATCCACTCCATTACATTTGGAAATACATAAATTATTCTACAATATATGAATAGTTAACTTAACATATATCTTAATTGTTGCAAGGTGAATATCACACCCAATCATAAAATTTCCCCACTTGAAATTTGCATTGGAAAGAAATGGAAAGAAATATAATGGTGATCCTATTAATGGTTTTTCTAATTTTTGGATAAAAGTGGGACATTGAAATTAATATTTTTAAATTCACAATTTTCACTTTTTCATACATATGGTAACTAAACCATTTAGAATTTGAAGATAACGTGAACTAATAATTTATGAGGATTTTTGTACATAAATTTGAAATGTAATTTTATAAAAGTTAAGAAATAATTTGAGTGCATTAGATTTATGGATTGGACCACCTAGTGTATTTTTTAATCTTCATGGATTCATCTATCTATTGCATTTAGTAAATTAGATTCTCTATTTCTTTGTTGTGCTTCTTTTATATATTTTTGTTTCACGTTCATAAAAAAATATAAATCTTTAAGGATATTTCTCTACATTAATTTTTCAAAAACAAAGATTATTTCAACCATTAATTTAAAAGGGGGAGTTGTATATTATTTATATCTAAAAAATTTAATAGCATAATAATTTTGAAGGATCACTTTCCTAGAAAAATAGAGAAATAAGAATAGAAGAAAGGGGAAGCATAATCCACCAAAGGGAAAAGATAGAAGATGTATGTCACATTAATGGCCTTAGGATAAAAACCCCACATACCAATTGCTATAAAAATTTAATATTAAGAAATAAATAAATATTAACAATAAAACCGTTAGCTTTCGACACCAAAATTGACACTCATCTCTAATACCTATTCTTCATCCTGTAAATAAACATGCAATTCCTTCTTTCTTGGACACTTGTGACATCTTACACATGCAACCATACATTCATAGTCATCTATAAATCATAATAAATAAAAACACCCATAGCATGGAGATGAACAATCATATCTAATACATGTTCTTGATCCCATAACTCAACACATGACACTTTCTTTCTTGAAAATTTTCGCATCCTACACATGCAGCCACAAATCCATAGCCATGTGTATATTATAATAAAGAAAAAATACACATAATTATACCATCTCTCCTAAACAGTGGAACTCATATCACATTATAATAGAGTAGCCTTATTCAACCTACTATCACACATCATCCATTCCAATCCCTAAAAAAACCTAATTAAGAAGGAAAAAAAATACCACCAAAAGGCAATACCATACACTCAAAATGACAAAAAAATACTATGGTAAAAACTCTAATGAACCACAATGAGAGTGTTTGCAAACAAAATAATTGATTCCTCACACAAGTATATTTGACCAAAATGACCATAGTGGGACATTATAACTCCCAAAAAAATCCTCAATGGAACATTAATGGTTTCCTACCAAATAAATAATGAAGGTGCCTTGGTATCTCTCAAGTTTAAACTTTCCAATGTAACTCCTTATTCAAGGTCCTCTTATAGTAATTTAAAGAATCTAAGGAATATATAATTCAATTCTTACATCCCCACTATCACATGGGTATTTAGTTTCATCCATTCCATTACATTTGGAAATACATAAATTATTCTACAATATTTGAATAGTTAACTTAACATATACCTTTATTGTTGCAAGGTGAATATCACACCGAATCATAAAATTTCCCCACTTGAAATTTACATTGGAAAGAAACAACAAGAAATATAAGGGTTATCCCACAATGGTTTTTCTAATTTTTTTATAAAAGTGGGACATTGAAATTAATATGTTTTCACAACTTTCACTTTTGTTTCTACAGGGTTTTCACTTTAAAAATTGTAATCAGTGGTACGAGGTCATATTCTATGGGGTTTTCTTTTTTGGTAAACTCATAGTTTAACTCCGAGCTATAACTAGAGGTTTCTTACTAGTTCTTCCTACTAGTATGCCTTTTGAACTAGTTTTTGTTATTATCTATTTATATAATATATTATTATAAGTGGCTCACCACTTTTCACTAAAAAAGAAAAACTTAAACATTTAGAATTTGAAGATAACATGAACTAGTAATTTTTGAGATTATTTTTGAGATTTTAAATGTAATTTTGTAAAAGTTAAAAAATAATTTGAGAATTTTTTATGAAAATTTTAATAAATTTATAGTTTAAAACATCATTAAAAAGTGGTGTTTATCCCATAGAACATAACTTCTTTTATACAAACGATAAGACTATAAATTTTAAACCATAAATTTATAACTCAAACATCTATTGTGCAAACAAAATTTCCTAATCGGGTGTTGCATATTATTTTTTTCAAGATTCTTGAAATGAGATTAATTATGATTTAGACATAACTTTTCTATTTGTATCCAAATTAACCTAATTTTAATATTGAAATGTGGACATCACTACCTTGTGTATAGATATTTCCTACAATATTTTAAATATATTTTACTATTTTTTCGTTTGTGCAAAAAAAGGACCTTGATGATCACTAAAAATTTATGTTCATAAAAAATAGAAAACAAATATAAAAATAAAACATTATTTAAAATTATAAATTATAGAAATATTACTTAAATGGATAAAATACTACAAATTGTCCTATCATATTCATTCCATTTTTTGGTTGAGCCCAAGGTTGGAAATATCAAATTTTAATGAAAATTTAATGTAGAAGGTGGAAAGGTCATTTATAATGCCTCATTTTAGAGTACCTTCAAATGAAGCTAACTTCATTGAAAGGTATCCAAGGGTATTCAAACAAAGGTAGCCTCATTCAACAAAAAAAATTAATAAATTTCCTTCAAAGAAGGTAATTTTAATAAATTAAAAAAAAGGCCACTTAATGAATTTTTTTTTTTTTTTTACTTTATAGAATTTACCCATATTCAAAGGTATTCTTTACTCACCTTTGAATGGATATGTTTTTTACTTTTCAATCCATCCAAATTGAAAAATTTATTGTCCTAAAATTTTGACTCATTATTGTAGGTTTACCCACAAAGATAAATAAAATTAGGCTTACTAAAAAAACATACAAATCTTCAAAAGAGCCATAAAGATACATATCTCCATAACCAAGAAATGTATAAATATCCATCTCATACTAACTCATTTAAAACCTATAAAACACTTAATAATTAGGAGTAAAAAGTCACACTGATCATAAATCATCATTAAAAATTTGTTTATCTAAAAATAATAGAATTATGAACATGTGTGAATTACAAAAAGCCTAAATGAAATCTAAATTTCACTGATCCACAATAGTATATTCCAACAACACTACTATTCTCCCAAATAAAATAGATAGACAACCAATCAAATCATTCCATGCTAGCCCAAAACTAAAAACCAACATATATAGGAGAACAAAAAGGGAGAATGAAATTTGCATAGAAAATTAGAAGAAAAACAATAAAAAATTCAACCCCACATCTAGGGAGTAAGCCTATAATAAATAATTATGTCATGTGCATCTCAAAATAGTCCTCAAAATTGAGAAAAAACTCAACACCCATAAAAATAATTAAGAATTATTTTTTCTTCTCAAACTATTCCAAGTAGAATTGAAATATCCATATGTCAAGTATAATGCACATGAGAAAAAGAGACTAAATGGTTAAACATTTGAAAAACTAGGTGGGGTATACTTATCGAATAATTCCTATCGAGTATTGTAATGGAATAACCCTTTTGTAAAGAAAAAAATTCTTAATTTTCAGCCAAACAAGGTAATGAGTAATAAATTCAATGCAATAACTTTTTTTCTTTTATTTTATTGATAATTTCAACACTTGATACAATATATTTCAACAAGTATTCCTTTTCTTTCAAATATACATCAGATTAAGAAAGAATACAATTATGTACATAGTTTCAGGAGCTTTTGAACAAATAGTAGTAAGAAGGTCCAAGAATCTATCCTTTCAAATATTGGTTCTTTAGCCACCTCCTATGGAGGAGAAGCATCACTCGGGTGCTTTTCTGCCAACCACAGACTCATAATGTGGTCCCCCACACATCTATCATTTGATAGATGGCCCTTTCCTTGGATGAAGAGATTGGTAGAGTAACCAATAACAACAAACAACTGAGCATAGTGATGTGTCCTACATAACTAGAACCTGTGCAATCCAACAACACTTGAACTAGTATGTAATACGAGATCACAATAAATTGACAGTGTAGTCTTGAAAGCATCACACAATCTAAGTGGATGTCGTACATTGCACTAATTTTTCCAAAGTCTTTCATTTAGTATATTCTAATGAGGTTCATTTTTTGCATACACTATTTAGGGTTAATTTTACTTAGGGCTATCTTACACTATGCATAGGTATTGTCCTTCTATGGATAATCCATATCTCAAACTAACCTACAACATATTGAACTAATAGAAATGAATCTACTTAGCATGTAAGTACACAAGTTTCCTCACATTCTGGAATTCTATCCTAGGAGTAACACAAGCTTATTTGTGTTAAACAAATAACTAAGATGGTTGAACATCATGTGACTCTTGTAATTATAGAGACCTAGTATATAACTAATGCAATCAACATTCTCCTATTATGGAGATCCTACAAACATTATATAACATAGCTTAAAATGTGACATTTCCCTTTCCACAAAACAAATATGTTTACTTCCTATGCACAAACAAAAAATACAATTCAAGCAGCAATATAACTCTTGCAAGTTAATAGTAGAAGAATATTGCATGCCTGTAATTTGTTTTCCTCAAAGGGTTGCCAATGTAGTCCTCATTTCTAGATCAATCCAACAATTCCTACAACTTTAGAAAATAACAACTCTTCCTCACTTAGAAAAATGAGTATAATGAACTAGTAAAAACATAGAAGAATTAACTAGCAATCGTATACTTTGGTATGATACTCCTTCCTCAATGATTACTCAAAAATAAATGATGGTGTTAACTGTTATTTACTCTTAGCTGATAAATGAATGATAATCAAGGTAATTCAAATATGAGTATGAGATAGCTTCAAACAATGATAACCAATGATATCAAAAAGGAAAAAGAGAAGTGAATGAATGAAATCAAATGAGAATGAAGAGATACAAATGAGTGCAGGTATGTGCAGGATCAAGATGGGCCAAAAAGTGGCAATATGATGGGTATGTGGCTGACAATTTTTTTTAAACCCAAAATTGATGAAACAAAAAGGGTTTTTAAAGGAGATTCTCAGCTTTCCACCAATATAAATTATTCTTTACTTTGAATTTAATAAATAATTATTATTAAATTTTTATTGGAATTATGACTAAAGTCCTAATTGATATGATGATTGAAAAACATCTATAGCTTTCAAACGGTATCACATTTTTTGAATCCAAAACATGCATCACATTTTATGCTTTGCATACTATAGGATTAAAAAAAAATGAATTTCATGACGTTTTGATCAAGTGATGGTGGTCAAACACATGAGTTTTTGTATTTTTTAAAAGTTGTAATAAAAAATTCATAATTAAATATTTACTTGGAAAAAAATTACAAACAAATATGCATCACATCAGGACATGAGTCCTCTACTTCTCTCTAAAATATTATAAGAAAATATTATCATTTTATTGTGGTCAGGGTGGTTAGACAGACACCTACTTCTTATTTTTTCCCTAAAATTTAAGTACTACTACATTGAAAGTTTAAATAAACCTAGTAGTTTAGAAACTACATTCAATTTTCTATATATTCTATTCTTATATATTTTTGAAATAATATAGATTTAACTTATTCAGTTTTTTACATCAAGTTGCACTCTGATTTTTTTGAATTTTTTGCCACTTAAGGGCCTATTTTTTCCATTATGATCCTACACATACCCATGCAAATTAGGAGAGTTGGGAGACTATTTATCATGAGCCCAACCTCTGTAATTTCCTACAACCATGGAATTTGGTTTGCCACCACTACTATTTGAAACAATCAATCCAGGAGGTGGTGTCATTTCCAACCAATACTGAACATTTAGCAAGGTGAGTCAACCTCTAGCTTTTCCAACATTATGAAGACTGATTCAAAAAGGAACATGGAGAATTTTGTAAATCAACACCTAAAAAATGTGTTCCTAGAGATGGCACCAAACTCATAAAATGGTGGGTGAATCATACAATAGAGAAAAAATCATTTGTAATTTATAAACACATAGCCTATGTTGACTATTTTTTTAGGCTAAGTCGACAAAGCTTCATTATTGCATTGGATTTGTTGTTGCCTCAAATTCTGACTTGGTCAAAATATGTAAATTCCTTTGTGGTTTTTAGCTCTACATGCACATAACTAGGTTACGCGATTTTGCATAGTGTCATAAGTGATTCAATTTCAAACATTAGCCAAAGCCCAATACGCGAATGAAGTCATTTCAATTTATTCCTCAATTTGATTTTCCAAAGTTCAATTGATATGAATTATATTGATTTGGAAATATTTTTTTTCCAAAGTTCAAATGATATGATTCAGAATTATTTCATTCCCAAAGTTGAAAAGATAAATATTCAATCGATTTAGGAAATAATTCAATTTCCAAAGTTGAGAGATCAATATTAAATTAATTAGGAAGTAATTCAATTTTCAAAGTTGAGAGATCAATATTAAATCAATTAGGAAATAATTCAATTTTCAAAGTTGAGAGATTAATATTAAATCAATTAGGAAATAATTCAATTTCCAAAGATGAGACTATAGGAATTATATATTTTATTATATATATAGATTTATAGTTCATAAATAATGCACATATATATCTATATTTTAAATACCTTGGTATAATATATATAATGTGTGTATTAATTTTACTATAATATATATATATATATATATATATATATATATATAATATTAATATATATTGACATATATATATTTATCCCATTATATATATCATGAGCTAGTCAACATACATCTAATACACACACACACACACACACACACACACACACACACACACACACACACACACACACACACATATATATATATTCATAAGGAAACAATAATAATAATATTATTATTAATATCCACACATGTGCATACATACACATATATACCTATATATACTGCTATGTACATGTATGTGTAGGCATACCATATTGATGCATCTATATCAGCATATCCATTTTCCAATGTATGCTTGTATTGATATGAATATCCCTATGGATACGTTTATACACTATGTACATATGTATATATGTTCACATCTAGTTCACTTACATCCATTTATGTTACCATCATAGAGATAGGTGTGTAAGTGTGGTATCTCTATACATATGCATATATGTGACGATAGATTCTCCTAAAATGCATGTGCATACGTATAAACATACTTTCAACTACATCCCTCCAATCCATAAGATCATAATATTGCAAGGTAGACACATAGATAAATATCACTCATAAATACATATAGAAGTAGACAAGAATCCTAATGCAAACATACAAGTTAAGGATCACTTACCTATAACCCATATAAACTGACTTAGTTCACTCAATCTAGGGTGATGTGTGTGTATGCTCAGATAGTTTACTTTACCAGTTACCCAACCAAGCTCTTGTCCTAAGTGATACTTTGTCTCCACCTAGAGGAATGGTACATATACCTGCATCCACTAATGCATGCTCTCAGTAGTCAAATTTTCATAACATAAGCAGTATAGATAAACATATCAAAGTTAGAATATTCATGATTCAATAACCTTATAATGCAATATTTCACCATGGATACCATCAATTGAAGCATGACTAAATCATACAATCATTAAATGTGAAAAAACTCATATTGATAACAAGGAATAACATATTTTATTCATCTTTGGAATTTTGTTTACAATAATTTTACCCTATATAGTACTAGTAAGTAGTAGCTATACAATCGGGGTGTAACATACTCCCCCCCTTATGAATCATTGTCCTCAATGACTTAAGGTATTATTCAAAGTATAAAATTCTAACTCTACATTTATTCTTCATTCTCAAAAGCTTTAAGAATGTTTGGAAATTTTTGCTAAATTTTCGCATTATCCTCCCAAGTAGCTGAGTCTTCTGCATATTGGTCCCACTAGAGGTTGCACTATGAGACATCCCTGTTATGTAAGTGAACCTTACATATTTCCAGCACCTTTATGGGCTTGAGAGTTACTACTCTGTGATCCTTTATCGATAAATTAGTCCAATCAATTACATGACTATCTCTTGGTATATACTTTTAAGGTAGGACACATGGAAGACATTATGCATTTTAGAAAGAGCTAGTGGAAAAATGATTCAATAGGCTACAAGATTCACTTCCTCGAGAACTTCAAAGGGTCCAACATAATGTGGGGCTAATTTAGAAGACTTTCCAAATTTAATAGAACTTTTGTGATGCTATACTCTAAAAAAAATCTGTCACCTAAAGAAAAATTACAGGGCACTCTCTTAGCATCTGTGTAACTTATCTGTCGATTGTTAGCTTCTAATAAACTTTGCTTAACAACCTTCACCTTCTCATCCATTTTTTCTAACATTTCTAGTCCAATACTTACTTGATCCTCAATTTTATCCCAACTTATCAGTGTTTGAAGCTTTTGACAATATAAAGCTTTGAAAGGAGCCATCTTAATTGTAGAATGATATGATTTATTGTAAGAAAACTTTACTAAAGGTAAGTAATCTTCCCACTTGTATTACTGATCCATACAATACACCTTAAGTAAGTCCTCTAATACTTGGTTTACCCTTTCAATTTTCCCATCTATTCCTTGATGATATACCAAGTTAATATTTAACTACATCCCAAATGTAGAAAACAAGGTTTTCCAAAACCTAGAAGGGATTTGTGCATCCCTATCGAAAATAATTTTTTTCAGGAATCCCATGCAATCTAAAAACTTCCTGCACAAACTTCTTTGCTAGGACTAGTGCTCCCTCAATTAAGTTCCCTAGTATAAAATGTACTATTTTTTTATGCTTATCCACTACCACTAGTATGCCATTGTGCTTATTCCTAGACATAGGTATTCCTTGCAAAAAATCCATACTTATAACTTGCCACTTCCATTTTTGTATGTTGTGTGGGTACAACAGACCCACATGATGATGATGTTCAACTTTCACCCTTTGACACTCAAGAAACCTGGCCACAAAACTAGTAGCATGTCCTTTCCTTCCCTTCCAAAAGTATAATGGTTTCACATCATCCATCATTTTTGTCACTCATGGATGTCAAGAGTATGGTGCTTCATGTATTTCCTTCCATACTAGATTTCTCAATTCTTTCACATGAAGTACATACATTCTACCTTTGTATCTAAGTAATCCACTAGGTTAAAATTGGAAACCTTCATACATAGAATCTTGAGGATTATCCATAAGTTCTTGCTTGACTTGTAAGTAATACTCATCCCCTTTGCATTTCTGGAGTACTTTCCCTTTGAAATCAGTATGAATTGCTACTATTGAAGCAATGTGATGTCTTTGAATTAATGCATCGATGGCCTAGTTTTCTTTTCCCTTGATATAATTGATACTA
The DNA here is from genome assembly GCA_007258455.2 of Sequoia sempervirens. Classification (NCBI taxonomy): domain Eukaryota; kingdom Viridiplantae; phylum Streptophyta; class Pinopsida; order Cupressales; family Cupressaceae; genus Sequoia; species Sequoia sempervirens. The sequence continues at coordinate 174,381,311 of VDFB02000017.1, forward strand.
AAATCATAGTCAACTATCAAATCCAACCATCTTCTTTATCTGGCATTCAGATTTGGTTGAGTAAAAAGGTACTTCAACCCATTATGATATGTTTTTAACTCAAAGCGTTTCCCCAACAAATAGTGCCTCCATATTTCCAATTCATGAACTACAACTACCAATTCTAAATCATGTGAAGCATAATTCATTCCATATGGTGTCAGTTTCCCATATTCATATGCAATCACTTCTCCATCTTGCATCAGTACACCTAACCCTTCTTTAAATGCATTAGAGATAACCGTGAAACTTCCTTTAGGATCAGTGCGGTGGTTAGTTTTTCCTTGAGTAGGTCAAATGCTTTTTGACACTTCTCATTCCATTTGAACCTATTTCATTTCTTCTATAAATAATTTATAGGAAATGAAATCTTAGAAAGGTTTGTGAGAAACTTCTTATAGTATCCTACCAGCCCCATAAAACTTCTTACTTCTGACGCATTTTTGGATATAAGCCACTGGATAACCCCCTTAATCTTTGTTGGATCTACTTCAATTCCTTCTATTGAAATCACATGACCCAAATAATGTACCCTCTTTTGGAAGAATGTACACTTAGATATTTTTCCATACAATTTGTGCTCTCTTAACCATTGTGGGACCATTTCTAGATGCTTGCAATGCTCTTCTTCATTTCTACAGTAAATTAGAATTTCATCTAGAAATACTAATACAAACTTGTCTAGGTAATCCTTGAACTGACTATTCATAAGATTAATGAACGCTAGTGGTGCATTTGTTAAACCAAATGGTAAAACAATGAACTCATAGTGTCCATACCAAGTTTTGAAAGTAGTTTTAAAGATATCTTCATCTTTAACCCTTAGCTGGTGATATCCAGATCTCAAATCTATTTTTGAAAAGACAACTTCTCCTCTCATTTGATCAAAAAGATCATCAATATGTGGTAGTAGATACTTGTTTTTAACTATAGCCTTGTTAAGCATATGATAGTCAATGCACAACTGCAATGTTTCATCTTTCTTCTTGACAAATATAATAGGTGCTCCCCAAGGTGAAACACTTGGTCTTATTAGTCCCTTTGACAATAATTCATCCAAATGTGTCTTAAGTTTCATAAGTTTTGTGGTGGTCATCCTATAGGGTACCTTGGATATAGGTTATGATCTAGGAATAAATCAATAGGGAGATCAAACACTCTTTTTTTATGGTAATCCTAGTAACTCATTAGGAAATACATCTAAAATTTCCCTTAAAATGGGATACTTCTCCATATCTAGTTTTCATGTTTCTTCAATTTCTCCATCTTCTAACTCTTGTAGACTCTGGTACTCAAAATTTTCACTCATGCCCAAGCTCTTTAATCTTTACAACAAAGAATTTACACCCTTTCTTCTTAGCTTTCTTAAGTTGCATTGTTGTAATTTCTCGAACCTTTACCATCTCTAGGTATTCCTTTGATTTTAGCTTTATTTTCATAGTCATATAGACACTTAACGGTCTTGGCATGACAATCTACTATGGCCCTTTTCCTCCATAACCATTTCATTCCTAGGATAACATCATATAATCCTAGTAGTGAAAAATAAAGGATGACTTTAGTAGTAAAACTAGGTAGCTCTATCCTAGCCTCAAATAGAAATTGATACACCCTTGCTCTTGTATTCTTTACATACTATACATTCCATGTCATTGCCATGTTCCGTACCTTCCTCCATAACCATTTCATTCCTAGGATAACATCATATGATCCTAGTGGTGCAAAATAAAGGTTGACTTTAGTAGTAAAACTAGGTAGCTCTATCCTAGCCTCAAATAGACATTGATACACCCTTGCTCTTGTATTCCTTACATACTGTACATTCCATCATTGCCATGTGCCCTACCTTCCTAAATAATTTTTTTTCTATTCTAGGTGAAATAAAAAATTTAGTAGCACCTGTATCAATTAGAATAGAAATAGGTAAGCCAAACAAAGTACTTGGTGTTTTGACCAGTGTCAGTTGGTAATCAACTTGTTGATCGTCCACAACAACATGTATCCTTTGCTAAAACATGGCTTGTTGAGTGGGAAATGGGTTACCATATGGTTGGGAACCAAAAGTTTTATTAGGACACTCCCTTACATAATGATCCCCTTTGCATATAAAACATCTTGAAGGCAACCCTCTTTTCCTAGTGGCTTCTCCAGACTTATTAGTACCTTCACTAGACTTTCTAGTGTTACCAAAACTTGAATTATTTCTTTTACGATCTCTCCTGAACTCTTTTCCATTAAAGCAAGATATTTTCCCTTTTGTTTTGGCAACATTCTAAATAGGTTCCTCCTTTATAGGGGCTATCTCGTTAGAAGCTCCACTATCCCTCTTATGCTCCTTTCTCTCATTTCAGTTGGAATCTACCTTAAGATTTTGTTCTTTCTTGATAGATTTTTCATATACAAGGTCCATTGTGGTTGCACCATGCATATCTACTTCTCCACAAAGTTTTTTATTAAGTCCCAAAATGAATTTCTTGATGATAAAATGCTAATTCTTGTGATAAATGGGGACATAACGAAGATGTCGGGTGAAACTCTCCTTGTATTCATGAACCATCATGGTCCCTTTCTTCAATTCTTGGAAATATATTAGTTTTTGGTCATAATATAGCTGTGGTAACCATCTCTTGTAGAAAATTTCCATAAATTCTCCCGATGTTAGTTTCCATGAACTTATGTTAAGCTCCAACTTCTTGTTCATCCACTAGTTAGAGGCTTCACTTGCTAACCAATATGCACCCCACACTACTTTGGTCACTACATCATAGTTACTTATATCAAAGTATTTTTCTATCTGCACAAGCCATACTTCAGCTTCATCACCTCCAATACTACCATCAAACTTTGGTGGAAATATCTTCTCCATGTCTCTTGATAGTTCGATAGCCACAATCCTCTTATTCCTCTTGATGGATGGTGTGGGTTATTTTTACTTGTCATGGTTATGGCTTTCACTTTTCCCATTAGAAGAAATTTTTCCTTCTAGGTTATTGATAGGTATTTCATTCTCTAACCTATCCTTACCTTTTTCTTTTTCAAGATTAGTTATCCTTTCCATAATTTTATCAAGCCTAGCTTCCATTTGAGTAGCTCCTTGTCCACCATCCTGATTAGTTTTGGGAATAGTTCATTTCCACTCATACGTCCTCACCATGCTTTATATAATTGGTTTAACCTAAAAAATTTTATTCATGTTAGCCTAATTATTCTATCAATTAACTCTATGGAAAGCATAAAAATACACATCCTCATTAACATAAGAATTCCATAAAAGATCAAGTATATACTTTTGATAAACACAGTTTTATTCATAACATGAGGATTTCAATATCCTATCGGTTACATTGATCAACTATTCAGATAGTGAAGGGGAGAGTATCCTTTAGATTCACTCCCTAACACATAACTTAAAGGACAATAACCTACAGACTAAGAAAAAATTTGTTCTTTATCCTTTTTTTCATGTCTCATATGTTCGTATCTATCCCAAAAAGGATAATAACCTTTGGATTTATCATCTGATACATAATTATGGGAAGTAATGTTAATATGGTGTTCATCAACAATGTAGTCTACATTTTTCATAGACATTTGTTCATGAGACCATTTCTCGACTAGTGGTGTCCTTGGTGTATATCCCTCAGGCTCTTTACTCGAAGAAATTGATATCACTTTAGCCAAAGGTAGAACCCTAGGATCCCTAAAGATGAATGTAGGACTAGAACTTTCTTTTGCAGGCATGTCCTTGGAAAGTGGTAATGATTTTGAATTTTTAGGTGAGATGGATGGTAGGTAATTGTACATAACCTCCATCCTCATCTTCCTCTCCACATAACTAATTAGAGAAAGTGCATGACTAAAAATTGTGGCATCATGTAACCATATAGCATTATCATAGTTGGTTCCTTCAATGGTTTTAATAATGGATTCTTTCTCATTCTTAGCCTTAAGGTAATGTTCATTTATAACTACTAATTTTTGAGCTATTAATTTGAGATGCACCATCCCAACAAGAATTTTTCATAATACTAGATAATGTTGGAAAGGAAAAATGATGAGATCATAGGTTCCATAGTTAAACCTAGTAGCTTTGATACCACATGTAATGAACTAACCCTTTCATAAAATAAAAATTTCTTGCTTTTACACCAAACAAGTAAATGTAACAAGTAATAAATTCAATGCAATAATTTTTTTGTTTTATTTTATTGATAATTTCAACACTTGATACAATATATTTCAACAAGTATTCATTTTATTTAAAATATACATTAGAGTAAGAAAGCATACAATTGCATACATAGCTTCAAGAGATTTTGAACAAATAGTAGTAAGAAGGACCAAGAATCTGTCCTTTCAAATCTTGGTTCTTCGGTCGCTTGTTCTAGAGAAGAATCATCACTTAAGCACTTTCTTTCCAACCATAGACTCATAATGTGGTCCCCCTCAGATCTATCATTTGATAGATGGCCCTTCCCTTTGATGAAGAGATTGGTGGAGTAACTAATAACAACAACCAATTGAGCACAGTGTTGTGTCCTACATAACTAGAACCTATGCAATCTGACAACTCTCGAACTAGTATGTAATATGGGATCATGGTGAACTGACAGTGTAGTCTGAAGCATCACATAGTCTAAGTGGATGTTGTATATTGCACTAGTTTTGACAAAGTGTTTCATTAAGTATGTTCTACTGAGGGACATTTGTCACATACACTATTTAGGGTCAATTTTACTTAGGGCTGTCTTACACTACGCATAGGTATTGTCCTTCAATGGCTAATTTATATCCCAGACTAACCTACAACATGTTAAACTACTATAAATGAATCTACATAGCATGTAAGTACACGAGTTCCCTCCCATTCTAGAATTCTATCCTAGAAGTAACACAGGCTTATTTGTGTTAAATAAATAACTTAGTTGGTTGAACTTCATGCGACTCTTGCAATCATACAAACCTAGTATATAAATAATGCAATCAACATTCTCCTACTATGGAGATCTTACAAAAATTACATAGCATAGCTTAAAATGCATCATTTCCCTTTTCACAAAACAAACATATTTACTTCCTATGCATTCAAGTAGCAATATAACTCTTGCAAGTTAATAGTAGAAGAATATCCCATGCTTGTAATTTTTTTTCCTCAAAGTGTTGAAAATAAAGTCCTCACTTTTAGATCAATCCGACAATTCCTAGCACTTTAGAAACTGAAATCTCTTCCTCACAATCCACTTTTTGTTACTTAGAAAAATAGGTATAATGAACTAGTAAAAAACAAAAGAATTAACCAACAAGCATATACTTTGGTATGATATGCTTTCCTCAATGATTACTCAAAAATAAATGATGGTGGTAACTATTATTTACTCTCAATTGGTAAATGAATGATAATCAAGGTAATCTGAATATGAGTATGAGACTGTAATGCCCCACGAGGAAACCCTAGAGGAAGTTGCAATTAACTACTCAAACGAACTAATTTTTTTTTAATAAGTACAATTAACATGCAAGTTCACTACCATTTCTAGCAACCTCTAGGGTTATGAGACTGAGTTTACTTAAAACCCAACAAGAAACATGAATTGAAACCATAACATTTAATTACTTAACAAATTAAATATGTACATACATTCTATGCATGATAAATTACATCAAAGCATAAGAGATGCCACATGTTTCCAAATAATATAATTTACAATATGAATACAACTCTCAATCCTTGAATGAGGTAAATCCAATAAACATGGTTACATAATACATCTTCCACCTCAATAAAAAAATGAGGGATAATTAATTACAAGATTCAACTGAAAATAATAAAGCATGAAATGAAACTAGATCCCAAGAGCTCTCCAACTAGAAATCTCGTCCACACGAACAAGATGACCCAACGAATTAAGGTGTATGTTCCACCCAACCATGTGATACCTGAAGGCTCGCCACTCATGCTAGGAGATAGTAACAAGGAATCCTATACAAGGCCATCAACCTCTAAGCATAGGCTAACTCACACTGATACAACCAATCACATGAACCACACAACCATAACAATAACACAAGTACAACTCTAACATCACTGACATAAGTCACATTTCTTCCAAAAATAAAATAGATCGAGTATGTTAAGAAACCATACACATAAAACCAAATACCAACTGTTGTCATAGAAAGAGTGTCATCACACAGCTCATCATGGGATATCCTCTAGGAATCTTCATAGGCTCTGGCCCCCACTATGAGTTGTCCTAGTGGCCTCTATCGAATCCTGACACTCATACTCACTCAAGTAGAATCAAATATCTCTCATAAAGACAAGATAGATGACCTTGCCATTCTAGGGCTTCCCACTCATCCCAAGCCTATATGAGCACTTGTGTCTATGAGTGAGGCTCAATTATCTTAATTAGTTTGAAATACTACCCAAACTTCTAAGTACATTGTTTTAGTTATCACTTGATTAAACCACCTCTGAAGGTTATCCAGTTTACTTCTTTGGGCTTTGGCACCTAAAAAAAGGCACTCTTCTACTTGATAACATACCAAACAAAACTAGTCACCAAGGGAATCCCAAGTGCATACTAACAAGATAAAACCACTCCAACTCTAGGAGGAACACATAATGAGAAAATCACTCCAAACACAAGAGGCAACAAAAAACACATAATCCACTCCTTCCAAAGGAGAAACAAACCACATACTCCACTCCTAATCCAAAGGAGGCACAAACCATCCCCATTCATGAAAACTGAGTAAAACAACAGGACACAACTATACATCCTACCCAAGGCAATACAATGGTTGACTAACATAAAATAGCAACCCCAAAAGTTAAACCCCTTCTGGAAGACTTAACAACCCTTCTAATCAACTTCCTCAAAGTGAAAACAAAATAAGTGCACATTCAAGAAGGGCAATCAAACAGGAATCAAATCTATATTTAGATTTCTTAAATCCACTTCCTTCATTAACATTCAGTAATTTATTGCCTTAATAAAACTTAATAACGTCTCTTTCAGACAAAAGATGAAATTTAAAACATATGTTCAATTTCTTAATTTCTTTTAAATAATAATAAAATAAAACAGTTACTTCTTCTATTCAGAACAAATCAATAAATCATTTCTTCTTTTCAAATAATAATAATAATAATAATAACCATTTCTTCTTTTCAAGATAAATCATTTCAAAAAACCAATTAATTCCTTTTGTGCAACATCAAGAATGAGAGAGAGATCATGATGAAAGGACAACCGACAATTCAATAACCCACTTTAGGATTTCCCAAATCCCAACAAGCCGAGAACATATTGCATGTAATCAAATAAAAATAATCAACATTATTTGCAACTACTCAAGAGTAATTCAAATTACATTGGCAACGTTAAGGAACTTAAACTAATCATCTAATTATGTTTTCTCCAATTACACATAATAATAAAAATCAATATTTTAAATAAAAAACATTTATTACAAAAATTAGTTTTAGTTCAATCTATGATAATAGAATAATCATCTTAAAATCCATATATTTAAATATTTAAATATCATTTAAATATATATATTATATATATTTAAATATCATTTAAATATATATATTATATATATTTAAATAATAATAAAATATTTATTTAAATTAAAATATATATTATATGTATTATATATAAAATATATATATTATATAATATATAATATAAAATTAAATTAAATAAAAATGAAATTTAAAAAAAAATTAAAAAAAAATAATTAATGAGGGTTGACCCCGCAGGCCCCCAAAAGGGAGAGGGGACATAGCCAAAGGATGCGCCCAACCTCCCCTATGGAGGCCAGCGTTGCCTATGGCAATGCTTCCCCCACACATAGTGTGCGAAGCACTGCCACAATAACACCCCTCCCTGGGGCGGCTGTGTGCAACCATGGCTATGGCCACCCCACACACCCAAATAAAAAAAAATTATTCATATTTTATTTTTAATAACAAAAAATAAAATCACCCTCCCTTGCACAAAAATTTTTTTGATAGAAAATTTCTTTTTCTATGTAAATCAAATTTATTTATTTTTTTAAAAAGAAAATTCCCAGCATAACCTCATATATATGAATATATATATATATAGAAATTTTCATTGTTTTACAACTTAAATTGGGCAAATTTTTCCCACAGAAATTTCCAAAGAAAACTAATTTCTCAACACAATTTCCTGGTTCCAATTTCAAATTTAATATGAAGCATTTCAACTCCAAAATAAATGTTTTCAAATTTCATTTTGTTTCTTTCCATTTTTCTATTGATAAAATTGAAGATTTATGTTGCAAGTTTTGTTTTTCAACAACCAATCTAAATTTCTTCAAGATTTAAACAGGGTTTTCAAAAAGATTTACAAGCAAGTTTTTAAATTGAAAATGCAAATTTCCAAACAATAAACAAGGAGAACCTGTAATCTGAAGCTTGAAGGAGAGTTTGAAGGAAAAAGTTGAGCTTCCCTGCAAGAAGATTTTTCCAGAGCTCTTCTATAATCCTAACCCAAAATCCAAAAATGCATATAAAAAACAAGCAAACCCTCTTTCCTCTTCATAGCAATTTTTTTCCTCCAAGCATGAGTAATAATAATCCAAATCCTTTCCTTTTTTTCCCAAATTAAGTCAGTGCCCTCTAAAATATCCTAGATATTTTCTTTTTCCAATTAAAAATATCTTTCAACAATATAGATATTTTCGTGCATTTACAAAATTTCTTACTTTTAATAATTTAAAACAAAAAAAAAATCAAAAAATTTAATTCTTTTGATTCATGCATTTACAAGATATTTGCATTTTAATACTTTAAAACACAATTTAAATTTCAAATAGATTTAAATCATTTAGTTTATTATAAAATTTCTATTTCAAAATGAATTTAAAGCTTTTAATAATTTCTTTTCAAAAATCATTTAAACTTTGAAAAGTCTATTTTCAAAGAATTTAACACTTTTAAAATTCCAAAATGAACAATTTAATTCAATTCCACAAAATTAATTTAATTAATCAATAAAATAAATCTAATCCAATATTAGATCATTTTATTAATTAAATTAAATTAATTAATAAATTAAATAACATTTATAGCATTATAACTAGATCAATTTAATAAACAACTTAAATACATAGAGACAATTATTTACCTTTTCCAACTACAATTAAATGAAATTAAGCAAAGAAAAACAACAAAGAAGTAGCTTAACCTGACTAAACCCAACAACACACTATGACTAGGGTGATGACTTGGCACATAAAACCTAGCTACTATCTCTCAATCGAATACCGTTGGCCAATGGACACGCTCAACCCTATGAAACCAGGTGGAGTCGATGTCCTGTACCTGTCAACCTATGAACAAGGAGTATATTGAACATGCATATATATAACATAATAAAACACACCGTGAAAAGGAAATCGTGGAATCAAGCAAGTGATGTGATCTCATCCCCTTCACCAATACACTCATCATAGACTGGCAATTCCATCATAAACAAATATCTCATGCAATAACATGTTACAATAACTAATCATCATTACACTAATTAAAATGTGTCAAATAAAGCATCAGATAAGATACATCACATCACACAAATAGACTATTGATCTATAAATAGTATTTAAATAACACAAACATGATAAAGTATCTCAATAACCAAAAGTCACATCAAAGAAAACAAGGACACACTATCCAACCAGAAAGCAAAATAGAGGGGTATTACAAATACAGCTCCAAACAATGATAACCAATGATATGACAAAGGAAAAAGAGAAGTGAATAAATGAAATCGAATGAGAATGAAGGGATACAAATGAGTGCAAATTAGGAGAGGTAGGCGACTATTTATAGTGAGCCAAGCCTCCCTAATTTCCTACATCCATGGCATGTGGTTTTCCACCACTACTATTTGAAACAATCAGTCCAAGAGGTAGTTTCATTTCTAGCCAGTACTTAGCATTTAGCAGGTGAGTCAACCTCCAACTTTTCTAGCATAATGAAGACTGATTCGAAAAGGCACATGGATAATTCTACAAATCAACACGTATAGAATGTGTTCCCAGATATGGCGCCAAACTCATAAAATGGTAGGAAAATCATACAATAAAGAAAAATTCATTTGTAATTTATAAACACATAGCCTATGTTGACTATTTTTAAGGCTGATTATATAAAGCTTCATTATTGTGTTGGATTTTTTCTTGCCTTAGATTCTAACTTGGTCAAAATGTTTAAATGCCTTTGTGGTTTCTAGCTTTGCATGCACATAACTAGGTGATGCAATTTCACATAGTGTCATATGTGATTCAATTTCAAATATTAGCCAAAGCCCCATACATGAATGAAGTCATTTAAATTTATTCCTCAATTTAATTTCCAAAGTTTAATTGATATGAATTAAATCGATTCATAAATATTTTGTTTCCAAATTTCAAATGATATGATTCAAAATTATTTCATTCCCAAAGTTGAAAAGATAAATATTCAATCAATTAGGAAATAATTCGATTTCCAATGTTGAGAGGTCAATACTATATCAATTAGGAAATAATTCAATTCCCAAAGTTGAGAGATTAATATTAAATCAATTAGGAAATAATTGGATTTCCAAAGTTGAGAGATTAATATTAAATTAATTAGGAAATAATTCGATTTCCAAAGATGAAACTATATGAATTATATATTTTATTATATATATTTATAGTTCATAAATAATGTACATACATACATACATACATATATATATGTATATATATATAATACCGTGGTATAATATATATATGTGTATTAATTTTACTATAATATATATATATTTATCCCATTATATATATCATGATCTAGTTAGAATACATCCGATATATATATATATATACATATATTTATATATGTAAATTCATAAGACAATAACAATAATAATATTAATATCCACATAATAGAAGATGTGTGCATATATACATATATATGCACATATATATATGTTTATGTACACATATGTGTAGGTATACCATATTGATGCATATCCCTATAGATACGTGTATATACTATGTATATGTATATATGTTCACATCTGGTTCACTTACATCCATTTATGTTACCATCATAGAGATAGGTGTGTAAGTGTGGTATCTTTATACATATGCATATACGTGTCGTTAGATTCTCCTAACACGCATGTGCATATGTAGAAACATACTTTCACCTACATCCTTTATGTCCATAAGATCATAATATCACAAGGAAAATACATAGATAAACATCACTCATAAATGCATACAAAATTAGACAAGACTCCTAATGCAAACATACAACTTAAGGATGACTTACCTATAACCCACATAAACTGACTCAGTTCACTCAATATAAGGTGATGTGTGTGTATGCTCAGATAGCTTACTTAACCGGTTACCCAACCAAGCTCCTCTCCTAAGTGATACTTCCCATCTACCTGGAGGAATGGTAGATATACTTGCATCCACTGACACATGCTCTCGATAGTCAAATGTTCATAACATAAGTAGTATACATAAACATCTCAAAGTTAGAATATTCATGATTCAATAAACTTATAATGCAATATTTTACCATGGATAAAATCAATTGAAGCAACATTAAATGAGAAAATCATTAAATGTGAAAACACTCATATTGATAGCAAGGAACAACATATTTTATTCATCTTCTAAATTTTCCTTACAATCATTTTACCCTATGCAATACTAGTAAGTAGTAACTATAAAATTGTGGTGTAACAAGTATGTTGGACTTGCATCTAGCTCTAGGGATAGGGTCCTCAATTTTTCTTGTTGAAATGATGTTAACAAGAACCATTATGTAACATGATCCTTAATAACTAAGTGATGTATAACATTACCTAGATCTATCTATCAACACACATCCATTGATCTCGTGTCAAATAACAACAATACTTAGTAGTTTTCAAACTAAAATTATCATAACAATCAGCTATAAGGTTAACCATAAATAAACACAAACTCTATTACTATATTTATGGGGAAAATATGCTTCAAAAACTCCATATAGGTTCATGATTTACATATTCTAATTATAATATCATTTATCTTGAACCACTTGATCATAACTAACAACTAAACCAAAAACTCCAAGTAATCAAAAGTCTCTTAATTAATACGTAAATGTCCATGTATTTAAAAAACATGAAGTAAAGCCCATTTACTATTATTAAAATAAAAAGAAAATTATAATAATTCTTGCTACTTATACACAACAACAAAAAAAATATATCTATTAGAAAACTAAATCCAATCAATATTTACACTCACCATAAATTTTATAATAGATATAACCAATGAATTAGGATATAACATCTAGATTATAATATAAATATCATAGATGACATCAAATAAATTAAATAAATATAAATAAATTTTTCTTACATGCAACTCTAAAATGAAAAATTCAAACCATAATCTCTATAGAAAGAAGAACAAGTTGTAACAAAATTGACTAGCTCCCTAGATAAAGTCCCCTTTGGAACCTATGATTCAAATATTCACATGCATCTATCCAATATTAAAATATATGTAACTCAAACAATAAAAAGGGAACATTTAAAATTTAAAGTACTTACAATAAGTTAACTAAAATAGGACTAGTACAAGTTTTCTATGTATGTATCTTTAATAAAAGCAATAGTATACTAAAAATTATAATATTTGTCAGAACATTGGAAACCTACAAATAGCACACAATTTTTGATGTCATAGGAATGATAATATAACAAAAACAATACATTATCTCACAAATAATATCACCTTCAAAATCATATTCTATGTAAGGGTTTCCTTCATAAACAACACCTATATTCAAAAATCAATAAAAAATATTTTACTTCCAATATACAATACACACATTAATTATAGAGTGATAAATCATAATGCAAGTTAGATTCCACTAGAAAAATAAATCCATAATTACCCATAAATATTTTGCACAAATATATGCATCATCATGAGCCTGCAAATCTATACATGTACAAAACTACAACAAGACCATTCACTCATTACTAACAATCATACAATAATTTTTTTTTTCCTCCCTTTCCCTATGGTTAGTTAACCTTGAGAATTAAATTACCTAATTATAACAAATAAATCATGTTATTCTTCTAATAACTTGAATAAGAAATATCATATTAAAGGTTATCTTAGGTTATGTGCAGGATCATCATGGAAAAAAAGGCCCTTAAGTGGTGAAAAAATCAGAAAAATCAAAGTTAGACAACTTGACGTAAAAATTTGAATAAGTTATCTATATTATTTCAAAAATATGTAAGAATAGAATATGTAACAAACTAAATGTAGTTTCTAAACCACTAGTCTTTTTCTTTTTTTTTTAAATCTATTTGGTGAAAATTTGAAATTTCAATGTAGTAGTACTTAAATTTCAAGGAAGAAATAAGAAGTAGGTGTCTTCTTGACCACCCTAACCACAATAAAATGATAATATTTTTTTATAATATTTTTGACATAAGTAAGGACTCATGTTTGAATGTGATGCATATTTTTTTCTGTAAAAATTTTCCAACTAAATAATTAATTATTAATTTTTTATTACAACTTTTAAAAAATATAAAAACTCATGTCTGACCACCTTAACTTGGTCAAAACTTCAAGAAATTCTTTTTTTTTTTTAATCTTATAGTATGCAAAGCATAGAATGTGATGCATATTTCATATTCAAAAAATGTGATACTGTTTGAAAGCTATAGATTTTTTTCAATTAGCCTTTCAATTAGGACTTTAGTCGTAATTTAAATAGAAAATAAATAATAAATATTTATTAAATTAAAAGTAAAGCATAATTTATATTGGTGGAAAGCTAAGAATTTCCTTTAAAAACTCTTTCCGTTTCATCAATTTTGGGTTAAAAGAAAGTCGTCAGCCACATACCCTACAAATACCCATCATATCACCACTTTCTGGCCCATCATGATCCTGCACATACCTCTTACCACTTATTATATAAGACCCATATAACAATAATTTTAATCGTGCAACCTTTTAATAAGTAAAAGTATTAATACTCACAAAATTGAACATGAATTCCAAAATTTTCATATTTAATTTCAACCATATTTTGAGTGGGGAAAGTGATCCTTGATGCAACAAGTAAATTATCCTACTGTTCCCTTTGGCTTAACATTGTAACCAAAATCAACTAGGTTTCGATGATTGGCTAACTACCTAAAAGAAGGGCTAATATACTAGGGTTTTATTTCTTTATTGCTAAGAGGATAGATTTTGTGAGTGTAGTTGATTAACCTAATTGATAGTAGCCCTAATTTGAAAAGGTGAATGATCACACAGATTAAGATAAAAAATTATAGAAAATAGTATAGATCTTAGATGTGTAAATAGAGGGGAAACTGTGATAGAAAATTGAATGTAAAAAGAAGGGATAGGGTTTTGTGATTCCCTAGACCTAGGTTTTTTCTTTTTTATAGGTCTTTTCACTCTATTACATCATGTTCTCTACTCTTATATAATTTATTTCTAATATAACTTTTAGATGTGATGTGCATACATGAAAAGACAATAAGGGTTGTGTTGTATAGGGGATTTCCTAATTTGAACCTCAATTTTTGTGTCTCCACCTCCACAACAACAATGATAATGATGGTAAATATTTTTTACACTTGATGGGGTAGAGGAAAAATGAACAAAAATGAGTGTAATAAATAAATAACATAAGTTAATGTTACCTTAGGCATGAAACCCTTGTTGAAGTAATGCCACACCATAATTTTCCACAAAGAGTTGATGAAGAATGATTGAATTTTCTTGAAGGCCTACAAGGGTTAGTCAAAATTTCATAGTAAAAAGTTTGATCAAGTATGTAGAGAACAATTCACATGTATCCTAATATTTTTTACATAATAATTTCTCAATATTCATAATAGAGTGTTCTAATATTTAAATGAGAGGGAAACCTTGTTTATATATGCAATCCAATTTTTTTTTTTTTAACTGGGCTGACTAGTGATCTCATTTAAATTTCCAAAGGCCAATACTAAAGTTAACAATTTCAAATAATAATCTTTGGACTAGGGTGCCCAACACCCATGTATGAGAATTTTTGGCTCAAAAAATTAGGGATTTAGGAAATTTAGTATCTGCTCCCTTTTTCTACCCATAATGAAAAAATATTAATATAATTGATTTTACATGAAAAAAGGGTGCCCAATCTAGTGTTAAATTTTTAAGGTTATCAGTTTATAATATTATATTTAGCTCCAAATTTTGTGAGGGTATCATCTTACATTTGTAGTCACTATAAAGGAATAGAGAAGATAGTTTTATTTTTAAAAAATTGAAGAGATAGGATGACACCAAACTCAAAGATGCAATAACCCTTGGACTTAGGATCCTATAAATCCACAATATGAAGATAAAGATTTCATACACATAAAAAAATATATATCACATACAAGGCATCTAGGAAAAATTAGGCATACTTAAGGAAAATGTTAAGCAAATAATAGAGTGCACATAAAAGAATACATAAAGCATTAATGAAAAAAAGAGATGAAGCATACATGAAGCAAACATAAAGTAAACACATGACATATATGAAGAATAAATGCAACATACATGAAGCATACAAATAAGGTACATGAGGAAAACATTAAACATACATGAAGAAAAAGTATGAGACATGGGGCATATAATAACAATGTCAATACAAAGTATGAAAAAAAAACTGAGTTAGCAAGGTAATGAGACATTAGTATGAAAATTTGTCTAAATTCCATGAATAATATTATGAATGGAAAAACACATAGATGAATTATAAAATTAGTTAATATAGATGAAAGGAGGGTACATAAATATGACACTAGCTTGCTCTATCCCTAGGGTTCATCCACATTAGAAATCCCTGATGGAACACAAGCTAGAAAGTTATGTTATACTAGATGACTATGAATGTGATAAATAAAATTCCAATAAAGAACATGTAGGCACCCAAAATTGTCCATGTCATAGCATTACCTAGTTGATTCATGACCTTGTCAGACATTTTGTAATATTTTACCCTAGGTCATTACATTATCCCACTTATCCCATTTATCCCACTTGATCACCTTCCCAATTAATTAAATAAATCTCATTTATTTAATCAATTTCCCTTCACATCTCTCAAAATAACTCAAATTAAATATTTGAATTAATCCCTCACTTATTGTCGAAGTATGACTAGTAAAAAATTTTTGGAAAGGGGAGGATGGCGATGGTTGCTGAAGGTGGGCATTCTGTGTAGGCTCGTGGCCAGTAATGGCTATGGTTTGCATGTATCTTGTTTGGCATTGCATGACTTTGTGTGTGCATCTAGTGCATTCTGGGTGTTTTTTGTTGTGCAAGGGGTGGATCTTTGTTGTGGTTTGCGGTTCTTAATTTTGTTAGTTGCTTTCTTTCTTGTTGTTGGTGTGGTTGGATGATTGTGTAGTGGGTGGTTTTTGGTAAAGGCTTCTATATTTCTCATCCATTTGGTGTTTGTGTGAGGTTCCATTGTTAAGGGTTGTGGTTCTATATTTTCCTCGGAAATGGATCATGGGGAAGCTTTAGAGGTCATTGGTGCTTTAGATTTTAGAGCAGTTGTTGGAGTGAAATCTACATTTCCTTATGATGCAGGAGCATCCAGTGGTGTAAGGGCAATCTTGCATCACCCAAAAATAGTTAATTTTCAAGTTTCTTAGTTTTTAGATATTTTTATATTTTTGGATACCCTTTTCGTCATAATGAAATTCCCAATTTACGGTTCTTCATTTCGGTTCCTGGGTTGAAAGATATTACAGTTTTAGTTTCCCAGATTTGCACCTGAAAATCTTCCGAGTGGGATTTGAGGCACTTAGAGCTTCCGGAATGGCCCCGAAACTTGCCAAAATTGGCGTCACAAATTTTGAACGCGTTCTTGACTTCGAGACCTTTCCAACGGTTTGAACGGTTCATGAATCGGAGTCCTGGATCAAAAGTTATGACCCTGCGAAGTTGGCACACTTTCTAGAAGATGCCAATTCAAATGCTCTTTTGAATTTGAACTTCATGTTGTAAATTTTCGGCATCAAACTGCCTAAACTCAAATTGAATGTTGTTTTGGCTCCAAACAAATGAGGAGCTCTATTTATGGGTGGGTTTTCTAATTTTGGGTAATTTTTTGGGGACAAGCTCGCATATTGCGAAAGGGTTATTCTATAGCTTTCTGTAGCTTGCATGTGTTGTAGAACTTGGGGATTTGAGATCCTCTGCATGTAAGAAGTTCCATTTTCTGAATAATAAAATTATTCTCTAGTTTGTGGTTTATTTTTTTGTCTCAGGTTTGCACCCTCATCAAGTGGTATCAGAGCAGGTTTTCTTGAGTGTGTGGACAGATCGCCGATCGTGAGGCAGTTCGCACCAGGACCGTGGTTGTGGGTCAAGGTCAAGAAAGACGCCTCCAAGAGTGGTGCCTGGTAGGTGTGGTGGTGTTAGAGGTAGTCGAGGTGGCAGAAATGCCAGTGGAAGAGATGCACTAGCAGCCCTCCAGAAACAGGTTGATGCATTACAAGAGCAGTTGAGAAGAGGGTTAAACCCGAGGGAGGAAAGTGAGGATGAAGGAGAGGAAGAAGGTTCAGATGTAGAAGAGGAAGAAGAAGCAATTGATCAAGACCAAATGCGGCTAATAAGGGCTATTTCAAAGATCGGGA